>CM076583.1:1307235281-1307399200 GCA_034641835.2 Pinus albicaulis | reverse complement strand
ATGGACTTTGTTGTGCTCTAGAACCTAAAGCACCAAGAGCTAAAGGAAGTAGACCACGTTCTCTACCGGTAGCAGGAGTAGGTGGTGTCACCTGCTGCTGCTCCTCCTCCCCCTCCACTACCTCCTGCTCTATCCAATCAGGGGCCGACTCCATGATAGGCCTCTCAGCCTCAACCTTCCATGCAGCAGTGGTGTCAATCATATCTAAAGAGATGGCCTCCATATCGGGTATCCTCTCAAGTTGTTTCACCCACAATTTAAGATTGTAGTAGATGTAAATCATGTCATTGAGGCGCTGGGACTCCAACCTGTACAAGGGTCATAAATTAATAAATTATATAATATATATTATAAATAATAAATTAGTAATTATAAAAAAAAATATTTAATGAATTCAAAAAATCAGTTGGAATATTTTAAGTTTCTAACGTGTTGCGCTTTTTGGTGTGTATTTTTTCAAATACACTCTAGTTGTGTTCGCATCCTGAAGAGCTACATGTTTGGCTGAGTATTCTAATGGCAAGCTTTTGGAGTTTTGGTATTTTTCCATCGTAACTCCTCCACCATGCGTCTACAAGTTACAACAAATAAGATAAACTTATAAAGTTACAAACATAAGAAAAAATTTAAAATAATGAAAATTCGGAAATTGAAAGTTGAAGCAAAGTATGGAGTTACGATTCATGAATTGAAGAGACAATGAATTTTGAAACAAACTAAATCTTACATGGCATTTTAGTAGTCCTATCCTGGACAACAATGTCAAAGCTCAATGTGTCACCTGTCATTCTGTATACCTCCATTTCTTTGGATATCTCTGCACGTTCTGATGGAGATGGCGCCATTTTCTGAACACAAGTGAAAAAACCATCCATGACTTCAACATCAAATGAGAAACCACACGAGTAAACAAATTCGGGGTTCAGGAATATCCCTGCAACATGAATGGGATGATGAAGTGTGTTGTTCCATCGCTCATCAATCACTTCCCATACAAGAAGTTGTTTCTGAAACCCCTCATCACCCTTATCTTCATAGTAGCTACGAATGGCTTCTTTGGCCCTATCCATGGCCTCACACAAGTAGCCCATTGCGGGCTTCTCTTCATCAACTAATCTAAGAACCTTTACCAAAAGTTCAGTAATGATGCACACCTCTTGCACTCCTGCCCAGAAGCTTTCTTGATATGAAACCAACTTGCAGATGGCCTCTCCCTCTGGTTTGCGGCTGTATGTCAAAGCACGCCACTCCTTTGAAAGAAACATTCTCTTCAAAACCCACATAGAATTTAGGAGGTATTGAAGAGATATGAAACTGGTGGAAAACCGTGCAATAGCAGGGTGCACCAACTCCTTCTTGTTGGTGGATGTTCTCATCAAATGAAGCACATATGCATGATTATATATAAATTTTGTAATGCTCTTTGATGATTCAACAATATCTTTGACAAAATGAATCTTTCCTATGTCCTCCAACATTAAATCAATGCAGTGTGCAGCACAAGGTGTCCAAAATATGCTAAGATGCCTCTCCATAAGCATTTTGCCAGCAACAACATAATTTGCAGCATTGTCCGTCATGATTTGGACAACATTTTGTGGACCCACCTCCAAAATGAACACATCCAATAAATCACATAATAATCGTGCATGTTTGACGTGTAGATGCATCAACAGATTTCATAAAAATTGTCCCTTGGGATAGCTGACCAAGAAGTTAATAAGGGTTCTACCCTTTTGATCAGTCCTGCCATCTGACATCACAGTGCATCTCATGACTTCCCATGATGCCCTTAACTCCTCCATTCTCTTGGTGCAGTCAACTTTTTCATTTTGAAGAATGTGCCCTCTATAGTCATCATATGAAGGGGCTTTGTATCCTGGGCCAACAACAGTGATAGCATCAATCGCAGCCTGATAAAATGGATTGTTCTTGGCAACACTGAAAGGAATATCACTCCAAAGAAAAAGTTTGCCCAACAACTTATCAGCTTCTTCCTTCTCCCTTTTTTTAATAAGTGAGGAGATAGATGGCTATGCACCGGGAGTGGTTCTAGGAACAAAATATGACGAGGCAGCTACGGGGTTGGGTGTAGAAGATGATAATGGTGAAGAACCACTACCACTTTCACGGTCACCTCTAAACCCTGCTATTTGACTCTTCAGAGCTGCCTTGCTGAGTTTAGTTGTTTTTATTCCTTCCAATGATTTGAGGGCTTTTCGTATTATTTCTAGATTGGTATTTGTGCAAGGCCCTACTTCATGTCCAGGAACTTGTGCAAGGTGGTATTTCAATCTGTATACCTCCCCTGTCATGTGTTGCCCACATAACTTGCAACTCAAGTTTGATCAGTCAAACCCCTGATCAAGTTCACCAAATTCCCACAGAGGGTCCAATTTCCTTGGCATGTTTGTAAATTTGTTGAACTCTTGAGTTTTACTGTAAGATGAAGTTTGAACTTTGAAATTTGAACCTAGGGCACAAGAAAAATTGCAAGTTAAAAAATAAAATAAAAAAATTACAATTTTACATACAACATTTTGATTTTTTCACAAAAAAAAACCCCTCAACTCAACGCAACAATAATGGGAAAAAATACACATTGAAACCCAAGCATAAATAATGGAAAGAAACTAGGAGTACAAGAAGGAATATAAAAAAGAAATTTAACAACCAAATTTTTGCATTTTTGACCAAAATAAACCCTCTCCACTCAATAAAACAAAAAAAAACAAAAAACACAACCAAATGCAATAAAAAATTATGGAAAATACATGGGTGATAGAAACCCATGGAAGAACAAGAAAAATAAAGGGTCAAATTTGATGCCCATATCTAGAAAAAACGTTTCGCTGAAGAAACTTGGTCCAAACTTGAATTTTGTTGGCTTGGGTTGCTAAATTCCTTCACTTTTCTCCTCTCTTGCCCTTGTAGATGACTTCTCTTCCTCCTTAGCTCTCTTTCTTGCCCCTTGTCTACAAAAATGACAAAAAAAAAAATCAATTTTTGAACTTATTGGGTCGTTGTTTGACGGGCCCACAATTTTTACCGATCAGATCATGATTTTTTGAAAATAAAAAAATCGTTCAAAAAATTGCCGATTTTATCGTTTGATCGAAAAAATTGTGATTTTTTGAAAAAATCGTGATTTAATCGCGATGTTCGCTTCATTGATTATATCAATTGGATTAATATAACAAAGTTGGGTTGAAAAAATAAAAAGTTATCTATATTCTGTGCATATGTAATTAACTGTTGTTTATATTCTGTTGTGCAAAGTAGCTCTGGTTGAGATTCTTGGTTTGCTAGCATCAGAGATTTTAAGACTATCCTAGACCCAAGGTCATGGAAATTCAACAAAACTTTGGCCAAACCCTTCGTGGGTTATTTTGGGTTTGTTGTGTAGAGCCCGAGATTAATTTCCCAAAATTTTCTAAGCAGCGTAGCAAGCCCCAGCAGCAGATCATTCCAGGCAGCAACACCATTTTTGTTGAGATTTTGGGGTAGCATCGGATATGCTCTACCTCCGAAATTTTGCAGAGGCGCTAGAGTACATGACATCTCCAAACCCTAGAAAGTGTTTGGAGAAATTCCATCTGGTTTAATAGTTATTCAAATAATTAATCTTTTTAATTAAGGACCCTAAGTCTAACTTAGGAAAATTAAAAGATTAAAGTGAATTAAATTAAACATGTTATGAGCATGTTCTAAGTGACGCGGATCAAGCAGCTTCTAATCTTAGTCGTTGATTAGAGATAAAATCACGGTCGTTGGTTTGCCAACGAGAAAAATATAAGAGAAGGGCTTGGGGTCAGTTGGAGAACACACACATTGGCAGAGCACTGGAGCTAAGCTGAAATTCTAGGGAGTTGTTTGCTAAGAATTTCAGAGAGAGTTCGCAGTGCAGCGAGGGGCAGTATTGGTGAGAGATTTTGATCAAAGGCCAAGAATACAACAGCGGTCGAGAGGCAAAATATCCAGCAGTGCAAAGGGCAGCAAGTGCTACGCAATCCAGCCAGAGCCCAGTCAAGGGTAGTGCAGAGGCAGCAAGAGCCCTTCACGGCTGACGTAGACCCACTCAAGGTAGCATAAGCCCAAAGAGGGTGACGTTGGCCCTTCCAGAGAAGCGCAGAGGCTAACGCAGGCCAGTAAGGCTGACATAGAGGGCTGAGGAGCATCGTTGGGGTTTCCGGTGGGCTAGAAAGGGCTCAAGTTCTGTAAATCTCGATTGAGGGTGTGAATCAGCCATATTTTCTGTCTTCGAGTGAAAGAGGTATTGTTGTCGTGATTTTCTCTGTAGGGCCAACCATGCCTAGTGCCCAGAAATTGTTGTATTCAGATTCTGCATAATAATAAAATCCTCTAGAGCTAGTTGCACCGGTTTTCCCGCATTGGGTTTTTCCGGGGACATTTGTCCGAAAATCTGTCACTTTGTCATATGTGCGTTATATTTAGTAAATGATTTGTATGTGTAGGCTACTATTTGTGTTTACTTCGTTGTTTTTATAAATATTCAAATTAATAACTTGTATAATCAATCAAGTAAGAGAAGTAAATCAATAGTTAGCAGTAGGATTTCTTAGATTGAGAAATTTTCACAATTTTTGGGCATTTCCAGCGCAGAGCTATAGCCACGCAGAGCACAGAGGCAAAGGGTGTCCGCCATTATATTTTGGGGCTTCTCTAGCTTTCCTTGAGCAAGCCCAGGTGCATTCTTTCCAGCGCCTAGATTGTACATCCTTTCATGTTAATCAAATGGGCTCAGCAACACAGTTTTTTATGGTTAAATGGTGCTATGATTTGTGTGTTTATTTTTGTGCATTTTTATGTCTATGTGTGCATGTTACTGTAAATTCCCCTTAGGGATATTACAATGGTATCAGAGCTCATAGACTTGGCTCAGCCTGTGGAGCAGCGCAGTCTATGACATCGGAAGACAAACAGAACATTACATATCGGAGGCAGGGGTACAGGAGTAGGGAAAGAGATTTGGAGATCACTCCAGACCCTGTGACCGTTTAACCAGAGGTCGTGGAAACAAAAATGGGGGACACAGAGGGGGAGAAAAGGAGCAAGGATAAGGAGTTTTCTCACCTCCTACTGAAGGCAGTGCAAGACCTTTCGAAGAACAATGAGGAGATGGGTCATCTTAATAACAATGGCAACAAGGGTAAGGGAATCCAGGGGGATTTCCAGGTGGGTGAAGGATCTGGGCACTTCATAGCACCAGGCATCACTGAACTCCAACATCCCTACCGTACCATACACACCCCCGTAGTCTACCATTCCCACGTTCCTAGTTTCAAGAGCGGGAGGACAGCAGGAGCAGGAGGAAGCACATTATGGGGAGTATTTCCTGGAGTCCCAGTCCTATGGCCTAGAGTTTGGGAGGGCCATTACTTTGAAAGATTTATGTCAGCTAAAGGTCAGCATCAAACCCAGGGGAACAAGTGGCGTAGGCTACACGTAGGGGACAGATCTTTAGTGTACCATGGGGAGGTTGTTTCTCCCTACTTTTGATGGCTCCTCAAAGAGCTCGGCCAAGCAATGGGTGCAGCGTGAAGGATTCAAAGAACGCGTAGAAGTTAAAGCGTCGGGATGCAATGGGCAGGATGACGCCAGCAGGTGACGCCATCCTAGCAGAGGTAGCCCGACATTATAACACCGAAAGGTACAAAAAGGTGTGCACAGAATAGGACCAAGATGACACAAGCCTAACTTAAACTGCAGGCAAGTCCAGCAGTGATTGATGTGACACGTGCCCCCACTGATATATCAAAAGGAATGTGCGGGGTTGAACGTTTCATGTGTTAACAGGCAAGGGGGGTTGTGCAATAAGCCGTATTCCCAAACCGCCTATCAGAGATCAACAGTGGAGGTTAATTGCACACCCCCCTCTCTAAAACCACAAACAGCCTACGGGGGGTCGCGCAAAGCACGGGCAGTTTTTTCAAATAAAAAAGCAACATCGTAGCAGGAGACAGGCGTCGACACGGAGGACAGTTATGCAGAGCAAAGGAAATGGTCGAAACCCTTAAAAATATTTAACAAAGGAAATTGGCTACGTTGCACAGGTTCCCGCACCCGGGCGTGGGGTTCTCGAACCCGCACCCAAGTCCCGGATTCGGGTACGGGTTCTTCTCAGAAGAACCCAAACGCACCGGGTTCTTCTATGAAGAACCGAGTTCTTCAAAAAAAAAAATCGTGTTCTTTTCATTGAATGGGTATGGCGAACCCATGGTTTGGGTACTTAGAACCCGAATTTCGGGTTCTTCAGGTTCTTCATGACTAATATCCTCACAAAAAAAAAAAAAAAATTAAATGATTAAAATCTAAAAATTTTAATTAAATTTTAAAAAATATTTAAATTAAATTAAAAATCGAACTATTTCTTAAAACATAGAATTAAAACTTTAAAAAAAAAACTGAACGTTAAAACATACCTAAATGCTACCCAGCATCGACTTACCCACCATTCATGACTTACCCAGCATTCATCGGCCAACAGCAACATTCTATGACGGCCCTCACCGCAGCCCATTCTTACCCAACGTTCATCGTGCCCACAGCGACGGCCCTCACCCTACAGCCCCGACGCCTCTCTCACCCGCAGACCCGCCCCTCTCACCCGACAGCCCCTCTCACCCGCAAACCCGCCCCTCTCACCCGACAGCCCTGACGCCCCTCTCACCCGCAGACAGGTCCCTCTCACTCGACAGCCCCGACGCCCCTCTCACCCGTAGACCCGCCCCTCTCACCACCCGCAGGGATTCATCGACAGCCCTCATTTGATAGACTGATTTATTGATATCAATGTGGAAAAAATTGTTTGAAATGCTAGGTCAACCTCACTACCTAGGGCTTTGAACCCCTACGCAGAAAATTACATTGGAAGCACGATATGAAAAATTACATTGGAAGCACGATATGAAATCTGACTGTTTTATTCTATCTCTAGGGTTGATTTATGCAAAGGTTAGCTTTAAAGAGTTTCAGAGCATTGAACCATGGTTCTAGCTACTTATTGTCAGAAATATAGTTTGTTTGTATGGATGTTTTTATCAATTTTTGAATTTACGGCACAATTTAGTATGACAATGGACATATATTTTGAAATTTTGAATCATGATTCTAATTTCTTATTAATATGTAAACTGAGCTCCAATTTGCACTTGATATCATATATGATATATGAATCATGATATTATCAAACTAGAAATTTTGAAATTTCAATGACAAATGTCACATGTGAATGTTGAATGTTGAATGTGTGCATGTTTAAATCTTTAAAGTTTAAAGTTTATTACTATATTAGTGTCATTAAATTTACAATTTATAAATTATAGTATTATATATGATATATAAATTATAATATATATTAATATAAAAATACCCGGACGAACCCACGCACCCTGTTTCAAAAAATGTCGTCCCCGTCCCTATCCCCGTCCCTGTCCTCGAACCCTCGTTTCCTGGCAACATAGGAAATTGGTGAAAAATCGGCCTCGGGACCCTTTTTCTCTCCTCTCTGACAAAGGACACATGACAACATTTGATTAGCTCTCAAAGATAACGGTGGTTGATTATGTCAGTGTGACGTCGTCAAATCAGAGCATGACATGTGGTAGGCAATTCTAGCATTTTCAGGTACCCAAAAAGGCCCATTTCTGGTGGACATGTCAACCAATCATAGGTTGACATATGGCACGGGTGACGTCAGCGTCACATCATTTTGGTGGTCACAACCCAAAAGACTCAAAGAGAAGCGCACAAGGGATGAGTCAAGCAAGTGGCATCGGGAGGATGTGGGCGTGTCAGAGCTAACTCAACCCAGAAGCAATGCTATTGGCTCACGATTGAGCCGGGAGGACCCCACAAACAACTAAGCCTGCAAGGCCTGACCTTGGAAGTTTAATAAGGGAGCATGAAAGAAAGCGTCGAGATAGAGAGAGCTACGGGCTAAGCACCTGCACAGGGTTGCGTTCAACTCAAATGACCAAGGGCGCAAAGGTTTTGCGAAAGAAATTAAGCCCTCGCAGGCCCAAACAGGCTTAAGCCCTGGAGGCTTAGCCGGCGGTCACAGGGAATGGTTATATGACGGAAAATAGTTAAAGGGCCAACGCGAAAGGGGCTTAAGCCAAATTCAGCAGAATTGTCAGTTTTGGCAGCGCATTTGGTGGCTAAGCCAAAGTTAACTATAGATAAAAATAGAAGAAGCACTGTTAAAACTTGTAAAATGCCAAAATTGCTAAAATTAGTGATATAACTCAGTTTAACTTGCAAAAAAAGTCTGTTGAAGGTTGAGAACTTGGTGAACACAGTCAGTGGACTGAAATGAACAGGACAAAGGAAAAAATAAAGAATTCATGCAAAGATCAAAGAGAAATAGAAGAGCAAGTTATAATTGTAGTTAAACTATGATAAAATTCTAGAACAGGAGATCTGAGCAGTTTAACTCAGATATATTTATCAGAACAGCAGAGAAGTATTTGAAGCCCTGCAAATGACATGCAAAAGAGTTAGTTGAAGTAGAAGAAAGACAAATACAAGAGTTTATGCATGAGCTCAAATTCCAAAAATAACAATGCAAAATTCTTTATAAGCAGAATTCGAGGAGCAAAGATGGAAGAGTAGAGTGTGTAGATGACAGTTGGTAAGAGGTTGAAAGTTGTTGGTGCAGCATGATGCATAATGGTGGTAAGCATCAAGGGTGAGTCAAAGATCAGATTTGATATCTGATAGTTGAATGATGAATTGGTGATTGGTGATTTGATGTTGCTAGTGCATATGGTTTGGTGATGTGTTCAGTAATGAGAAATTGTTGATGGTGGTTTTATCAGTGATCAAAGATTGTTGAAGGTGTTTGCATGGTGGATTTGGTGAGCAGTTGCAATGAGAAAAAATTATTTTTTTGCGACACAAGTGGCCTATTTGTTCTAGTTTGAAAGCAGATAAAATATGAATCAATAAGGCTGGCAAGTGGTAGCTTGCATATCAAGGATAGTAGCTCCTTCCAGTGGGTGTTGGTAAATGTTCAGGGGTAAGAGTCCTGTCCAATGAGTGTTGGTAAACGAGGAGGGGCAGTTGTGCCTTTCAGTATTGATTGATAAATGATCAAAGGCAAGAGTCCCTTTCATATGAGATTGATAAACGAGCAGGGGCAGCAGTCCCTTTCAGTGATGACTGATAAACAAGCAAGGATAGAAGTTCCTTTCAGTAGCAATTGATAAACCTACAAGTAGTAGCTTGTGGGGCAATGATGTAATCAAGTTGAAGCTTGTAATAAATTGAAGATTGGTGTGTTGTGTATACGTTGCTCATGTGCCTGATGATGATTATGTTATGATTGAATTTTGTTGTTGATCCATGAACAATTGCTAAAGTGATTAAAAAAAATTGTGAAAATTGCATAATTTGGCCACACTACTAATTCACCCCGACTCTCAGTAGTGTCCTGGTTTCCATTGTTTCTTACAGATCGATATCCCTCAATACTGATCAGAGGCCATTGCTCGGTCCTCCACCCTCTTGAGGAGAGCACACTACTAGTTCTCAAATGTATCTCTTTTCCTAAATCCAAGTAGGATATCAATGGACCACCTTCCCCTATTCAAATGTTTTCAAATATAGGCACTACATATAAATCAATTGGATTGCCCCTCTAGGGGGTTTGAAGTCCAAGATGGCCTTCTATAAAGAGCACTTCATAGAGCTATGGGAAACTTCATTGTTCAACCCTATTACATGATTTGAAATTAAATGTGAGAGCTCAAGGTCACCTTAGGTCGATTCTGGGTGGGCTCATATCAACTTCAAGTGGAAGCTAAACACTAGATTGCACGAAAGAACAAATTATGTAGGCTCTACTTGTTGAATTTTCCACGACATATGAGAATCTAGGTTTGGGTCTTGTTGTCGCTCAGATTGTACGGGAACTGCAACAACGGCTCAGGGTGGGGGTTGTCACTCTGATCCCCTCCCACTGTGTTCTAGTTGTCTCCCAACAGCAGCCTATGGGGGTAGTCCCTATGGAAGTAAGAAAGACAATTTGGGAATCAATTTGTCCAGGAGACACACTTGAGTGGCATAGCTACTTGGTTAAATTTAGCAAGACTTAAAGATTCAATTAGACTTAGAAATTATACCAGTGCTTTATGGAGTCAAAAGTCTTGCTTATTATAAATTAGGACCAAGTAATCGGATGGACAATTGTTGCTTAGATGCTTTACTAACTTATATGAGATGCAAATCCTAAGATCTAAGTGTAATGCAAAGATCTTGGTTGTTTTTTAATTTATATGCCTAATCTAAATGGACACTCCCTCTTAACTGTTTTGAGATCAGTCTTTAGAGTAGGATGTGGAATGTGTTGGAGTTCCGTAATTCCGAGGCTGAACACAGAATCCCAGAGGCCAACGTCAAACCAACTTTGGAATCTAAGACCTAGCCTTCCTAGATTCAGAGAGGGCTCTCTCTACAAGATATAGCTTTGTTTAAATAAATTTTAGGCTAGTTATGATAGTACTTGCATTTTGGGTTTGTTTTGGATTTTGGAAGATTGATTGTATTCAATTTATTAATATCTATTGGGCAATGGAGTCAAAATATAACTGGATGGTTGCATCAATATTTCACAGAGTAAACACAGGGCAAGCTAGGAATATTTATTGGATCTCTTGGATTTATAAATGGATTCATGACAGAAATATGAATAGATTCAGTAGAACTAAAGAGCAATTAAGAATTCTTTAGTTTGGCTTTCAGTGGAAAACATAATGATCGTAGCGGCAGCCAGAATAAGGTACTCAAAAGTAAATCCTATTCATCACACTTTCTGCTTTACAATTAGAATTGAAATGTTTACAATGAAACAATACTAACCGAAAAAAAAACATCACCAGTATTTAAGCCACAAGAATCCTATGAATGGTCTAATTATTATTGATGCTCTAGTGCTTTGAAAAAGCTTACAATACTCCAAAAGACAGTAGTGATTCTGATCTCAATCAATCAACCTTTGATACTTCCAAAACTGAAATATTTATACAAAAAATTACAACAAAACAGTGTCTAACAGGCTTGAACTAAAAACTCTAACTATTACAAAATTATAGTTTCGGTGGAATGCGCTGTGCAAAGCAGGTGCTAATGTAGTGGGGCAGTTTAGGACGTGGACCACAATTTGTTGATATGCTGGTAGACTAAACTATATGAACGTCAGTAGATCTGCTGTATGAACGCCCTGTGCTCTTGCAGTTACAACATAATCTTCTTTACCGCAAAACCTTTGCCCGACTTGACCTGTAGCGTTTATTTGCTACTCGAATTGTTTCTGCTAAGTTAAAACCTTTTTTGTGAATAAAACAGTGTAAAAAACCAACATATCGAAGTTGAAATCTTTTGAATTTCAATTCTGAAGTCGCATCGCATCCGCGCACTTCGCAACATTTAGAGTTTAAGTTTATGAGAATGTTACCGGAGATGCGATGCGAAACGGGATGTGGCGTGGAGGGATGGTGGGATCGGACCGCAGCGCAGATCGCAGTTTTTAAGTTTTAGTTATAAGCGCGGAGGGTGTAAACACTAAAAATTGTAAAGTGCGAAGCACGAGGGAGGAGGTGAGTGACGTGGCAGGGGAAAAGTGGGACCGGATCGCAGGCGCACATCGCAACTTTCAAATTTTATTTATAAGCTGTGGGGTTAACATCTAAAATTTGCGAAGTGCAGGGAGAGGGACCTACCCGCATCGCACATCGCAAAATGTAGCACTTGGAAAAAGAAGGTAAACATTTAAAACCACAAAGTGCGATTTGCGCTTAGTGGAGGATGACGTGTCAAGGAGAAATGGAGCCCACTGCAATCGGTGAAGTTTTATGTGGTAAGGTAATGTTTTATGATGTTTCATAATATATCAATGTATTGCAAAGGCTGTAAAGTGGGGGGCGGAGCTACTGAGGTGGGGCCAACCTGCCGCATCACAAGTTAAAACAAATAGATTGCGGGCGTTTTCAAAGGAAAGTTAAAGCATGTGTGATGCGATGTACTGCAAATTAGCAATGCGAAAAATCGCAAATCAGAAAGCGCAAGTTTTAAAGTTTAGTTCCAATGCGAAACATGTAAAATTTGCGAAATGCAATGAGGGCCCTACTTTAATCGCGATCGGGGAATAAGGAAGCAGAGAAAGTGAAAGCGATGAAAAGGTAAAGGTGGAAGGGTAAAGCAAAAAGGCGGAAAAAAGGGTAATTTTAATGATTTTCAATGGAAAATGAAATGAAAAAGGAAGCGTGGCGGGGAATGGGTCCCACTTCATCGTATATAATTTTTCGAAAGGTTTGTAGGAGATGGCAATATAAATGATTTTGGGTTTTGGGCGATGCAAAAAGGTGAGGTGGGTCCTCACCAATAAAACATGGTAATGCGGATGAGTTTCAAAGGTTTGTAAAGTAATTCCCTTTGAGCACGTTTAACTTATAATGGGTCTTCAAAACCTTGGATAAACCATTCTTTTGCCAGTTTGACCTTTTTTGACAAAATTAAAACTTGTAGTGCCCAGCCTTATTACAAATTATTTAATCACATTTAAATTATGTGATTAATGCAATCAAAACATATTTAATTATCTCCTAATGCTACATTTGGACATGTAAGCATATTTTTCCTAAGGTTTTAACCTTATTTGGAAATAATTTACAATCATGGAATTTAATTACAATATGAAAGATCTGAGATGAAATAATTAATCACCTTGAGATCCTATAAATTATAGGACCCTAACAGTGGCTTCATTTAGGGATGGCACTCTCCCTGTGAAGTGCCAAGAACACCGTAGACTAGTAGCCTGATCCATTGGGTTGATCCCAAATCTGCAACTTGCTTTGTTATAAAACCTCTGTGACTGAAAATCTCAAACTGAAATCAAACCTTTCTGCACACTGAAATCTGAAACACACTGAACTGAAACTCGAAAGAATGCTTGAAAAAATACTCCAAGCACTAAGCTTTATTTGCACACTGCTACCTTCCCTATGCTGCTGAAACTTATGTTGAATCAGGTAATACAAAAATGCCTATGAAGCCAGTCAAATAGTTGTAGAAACAAATAGACAACTTGATTGTCTGTCAGGAAAATCAGCAGTATAACTTGATTATGTGTCCTCATAACCAAAGTTATAATATGAAATGGCAACTGCTGATGAATCTGACCCTTATAAAGAGTACATGCTTGAGCATTTGAGTTAAGAATAACCTCCATATACTCTGCAATAGGATCAATAAAAGAATGATGTATGATATTTGATTCTAGGCCTTCAATGACTAGTTGAGTAGTTGTGTCCTCAATATTAAACCTTGAACCCACATCTTCAGTTTGGTACTTGAAAGCACAATCATCCTCACTATGTAAGTCAAGAGGTAGTACAATTTCCTCTTGCTTAGGGGAAGGAAGATTTTCCAAGAATTCTTGAGGATCTCGGAAATTGTATGACTAAATTTGAGTATTTAAAAGTTCAATAACAGTTTCATATCTTTCAACAACTATATCCAGAAAACATGTTTTAGCTTCAGGAATACATTTCCTTGATTTCAAAATGCGAAAGACAGCCTCTAGGAAATCTTCATCAAGCTGAAATTCTGATCACTGATTCCTGAATGTATTTAAAACTTCACAAGATAGAAGGTTTGCCACAAACCTTGTCATCTTGTTTCGTAGGAACTCTGGTCAGCCTGTTTTGGAGTCGCCATGAATGCTCAAAAGTTGGGTTCTTTGGATCATGGAGTCACCAGGTGAATAATTGCAGCCTTCTTTGTGTATGACCACTGTCCACCATTAGTAATCAGATCTGAACTTTGATGTACTTTCCTGAGGAAGATAAAAGGTTTTTCATCCCCAATATGGTTGCCACTATGTTAGCGTTCCGTAATTTCGAGACTGAAGACAAAATCCCAGAGGCCAACATCAAATCAACTTTGGAATCCAAGACCTAGCCTTCCTAGATTCAGAGAGGGCTCTCTCTACAAGATATAGCTTTGTTTAAATAAGTTTTAGGCTAGTTATGATAGTACTTGGGTTTTGGATTTGTTTTGGATTTTGGAAGACTGATTGTATTCAATTTATTAATATCTATTGGGCAATGGAGTCAAAATATAACTGGATGGTTGCATCAATATTTCACAAAGTAAACAAAGGGCAAGCTAAGAATATTTACTAGATCTCTTGAATTTATAAATGGATTTATGACAGAAATATGAATAGATTCAACAGAACTAAAGAGAAATTAAGAATTCTTTAGTTTGGCTATCAATGGAAAACATAATGATCGTAAAGGTAGCCAGAATAAGGTACTCAAAAGTAAATCCTATTCATCACGCTTTCTGCTTTACAATTATAATTCAGATGTTTTCAATGAAAGAGGACAATGAAACAATACTAACCGAACAAAAACATCACCAATATTTAAGCCACAAGAATCCTGTGAATGGTCTGATTATTATTGATACTCTAGTGCTTTGGAAAAGCTTACAGTACTCCAAAAGACAGTAATGATTCTGATCTCAATCAATCAACCTTTGATACTTCCAAAACTGAAGTATTTATACAAAAAATTACAACGAAACAGTCTCTAACAGGCTTGAACTAAAAACTCTAACTATTACAAAATTATAGTTTCAGTGGAATGCTGCAGAGCAGGTGTTGATGTAGTGGGGCAGTTTAGGACATGGACCACAATTTGCTGATATGCTGGCAGACTAAACTATATGAACGCCGGCAGATCTGCTGTATGAACGCCCTGTGCTCTTGCAGTTATAACATAATCTTCTTTACCACAAAACCTTTGCCCAACTTGACCTGTAGCATTTATTTGCTACCCGAATCGTTTCTGCTGAGTTAAAACCTTTTTTGTGAATAAAACGGTGTAAAAAACCAATATACCGGAGTTGAAATCTTTTAAATTTCAATTCTAAAGTCGCATTGCATCCGCACACTTCACAACATTTAGAGTTTAAGTTTATGAGAATGTTACCAGAGATGCGATGCAAAGTGAGATGTTGCGTGAAGGGATGGTGGGACCGGACCGCAGCGCAGATCGCAGTTTTTAAGTTTTAGTTATAAGTGCGAATGGTGTAAACACTAAAAACTGCAAAGTGCGAAGCACGGGGGAGGAGGTGAGTGACATGGCAGGGGAAAAGTGGGACCAAATCGCAGGCGCACATCGCAACTTTCAAATTTTATTTATAAGTTGTGGGGTTAACATCTAAAATTTGCAAAGTGCGGGGAGAGGGATTTGCGTTTAGTGGAGGATGACATGTCAAGGAGAAATGGAGCCCACTGCAATCGATGGAGTTTTATGCGGTAAGGTAATGTTTTATGATATTTTCATAATATATCAATGTATTGCAAAGGTGGGGCCAACCTGCCGCATCGCAAGTTAAAACAAATAGATTGCGGGCATTTTCAAAGGAAAGTTAAAGCATGTGTGATGTGATGTACTGCAAATTAGCGATGCGAAAAATCACAAATCGGCAAGCACAAGTTTTAAAGTTTAGTTCCGATGCGAAACATGTAAAATCTGTGAAATGCGATGAGGGCCCTACTTTAATCGCGATCGGGGAATAAGGAAGCAGAGTAAGTGAAAGCGACGAAAAGGTAAAGGTGGAAGGGTAAAGAGAAAAGGTGGAAAAAAGGGTAATTTTAATGATTTTCAATGGAAAATGAAATGAAAAAGGAAGCGTGGCAGGGAATGGGTCCCACTTCATTGTATATAATCTTTCGAAAGGTTTGTAGGAGATGGCAATATAAATGATTTTGGGTTTTGGGCGATGCAAAAAGGTGAGGTGGGTCCTCGCCAATAAAACATGGTAATGTGGAAGAGTTTCAAAGGTTTGTAAAGTAATTCCCTTTGAGCGTGTTTAACTTATAACGGGTCTTCAAAACCTTGGATAAACCATTATTGTGCCAGTTTTGACCTTTTTTCACAAAATTAAAACATGTAGTGCCCAGCCTTATTACAAATTATTTAATCACATTTAAATGATGTGATTAATGCAATCAAAACATATTTAATTATCTCCTAATGTTGCATTTGGACATGCAAGCATATTTTTCTTAAGGTTTTAACCTTATTTGGAAACAATTTACAATCATGGAATATTAATTACAATATGAAAGATCCGAGATGAAATAATTAATCACCTTGAGATCTTATAAATTATAGGACCCTAACAGAATGGAAGCCAACGGGAAGCAAGCAGAGTCTTGATTAACGATACCTCCCCCTATGTTCCAACCACCTAGTGCCTCCGATGCTACAGAGACTGTGGCTCTGACGACTGCAAGGTCACTGTGTTAACAACTAAAAAGGGTTTGAATCCCTCAAGCTAGATGAGGAAGGGTTGTCCTAGGACTCTATCAACCAAGCTTATGCATTGAGATAAATTATTAGTGCAAACATAAGCCTAGAATGTCGATGCAATGGTTATGAGTGAGATTCTTAGTTTGAGATTAGCTTAAAGTTTAAGTACTTTAAGTTATGATGAATCTTTAATGACAAGAGTACTTATCAATGAAATATATGCAATCTCACAACCAAGAAAATGTTAATTAACTTAGTGCCAATGTTAAATAGTCCAAAGATAAACCTCCTCAATAACAACAATATTGCAATGCTTAAACCACAATCACAATTTAAGACTCTTAAGAGATTAAGACAAAGCAAATACCAGTGATATTATATCAACAAGAGATGCCAATGACCAATTTTGAGAGATGCTCACTTAGAATGATAATCAATGAAACTTAAGATGTCAATTTCTTAAGATCTAAGTTGCACGAAACGCCGAAATGTTTTGGAATTTCCAAAACAGGTACATTTAGAAATGTCACCTCCCAAAAATGGAAACGTCAGCCGAAATGCCGATTGAAACATCATATATATATATATATATATATATATATATATATATATATATATATATATAATTGAATAACACATTATCTTGCAAGTAAAAAGGGAATAAGTCCCAGAGATGACAATTTAGAAGGAAAACCAAGTCTCTATTAACTCTTGTAGATGATTACATGATGGTCGAGTTTCAACCGACGGGTACGGCCCGAAACACTGGGTTCCTAGAGGTTTTGTGCAACATAGCTTAAGATAAACAATAAAAATACCAAAGCTTCTTAACATTGTGAAAGAGCAATCATCAAATAACTTCTCAACAATGCTTCAACCAAAATGCCAATTAGATCTCAATGCCCAAAATAACTTAGACCATGAACAAGATTAGAGGATTTAGAGCTTAGATATTTGAGTGATTTTGGTGCAAAGTTTGATAATTCTTATAGCTAACATAAGACAGACAAATGTTAGATTCCAAATAACCAATAATTGCAATAGTACTTAGTACTTATTAACCTTTAGGACAGCAGTGAACAAATCACTCTAGATCTAGGAAAGAACAAGCATATATGAACCAGAAATGAGCAATAAGATGCCTAACAACTTGCCAAGTGAAAACACAACTTAGTTAACCTTCTTATGATGAATCACTCACTATATATCAGATCTAAAACACTTATTACAGCAGTAAGAAAAGTGAACAAACAGTGAGCTATTGGTGCAATTACTTGTGCCAAAAATTGCCAAATGCTAAAGTTTGCCAAATTGAAAATATTGATTTTTGAGCCCTTTAAGATGTGATATTCATAAAATATCAAATCTGATCTAGTCATTATGTAGAGAATTTCCAACCAACAAACAAGTAGATCTAAGCTAGATATTCAATGCCCAAGTAGCCAAAACAATAGCAAAATTTTACTATGAAATTATCAATGTGATTAGACTACATAGATGAGATTTTAGGGCACTCAAACCACTGTTATGAAGAAGTTATCACAATTGTAGGAAACAGTGAAGAAATAAGGGTTTAGAGAGAAACTCCTAGGGCCAAGGCCTTGTAGATCACTTGCCCAAATTTGCCAAAATTTTCCAATGAAGATGCCACCTGAAAACACAATTTTCTGATCCAATCTCTCTACAAAACACACCAAGTATTCAGTCCCAAAATCAAACTTACCCACAAAGATGGAAGAGAGGGCAAATCAGGGCCAAGAGAGGCCAATGCTAAGCCCAAGAGGGCTAGACAGAAGAGGCAAAGGAGGAGAAAGGCCAAGAAGGCCTAATGCAGGGCCAAAGGATGAGGCCCTTGGGAGAAACCCTAATACCCACGGCCTAGGGTAAGAATGTCGAGAATGGGGGCTGTAAGGAAGAGGAGGAGGGTCGAAGGCTAGGAGAGGCTCACAAGGCCTGCGGCCAAGGGAAAGAGGGCAGGCCGAGTGGCCTAGAGGCTACGGCCAGCCATAGAAGGGCCAAAAAGGTGACGCAGGGCCATAAGGAGGGGACGTAGGGAAGGAGGAGGCTAACGTTGGCCTCAAGGAGCCTCAAAAGGGTGGCGCAAACCCTAGAAGGGCTGACGTTGGCCAAGAAGAGGATGATGTTGGCCTTAGAGAGGGAAAATCTAGGCTTGGGAGCCCTAAAACTTGAAAACCCAACTCTGAAAAATTTTATTTGCTTCAGATCTTCAAATTTGCTGCAAAATCTTCAATAGTTGGCCCTACAAAAAAAAATTAGAGGCCAGATCTTACCCTTAAGGGCCTAGATCTAGCTTTAATCCAGCTCTTCTCACTTGATCTAACCTCGACAAATGGAAATAAAAATGCCCAAAACCCCAATATATATAAAAATATCAAAACCCCAATTAGAAAAATAATTTACAAAATATATATATAAATTTATCTACAAAATGTACAAATATACAATGTTTTTTAAAGGAATTTTTGAGAAATTATTTTTTGGAAGATTTTTGATAAATGGCTAAGTATACTTTGGAAAATAAATATAAGCTACAGCCTTAGCGAAGTTAGATAAACCATAAAAATATTCGAAGTCCAAACAAGGACAGCCTACGTCCACAGTTTGTGAACTTGGAGCCCAAGGACTGGAGAACCTACAAACCTTATATAAGTCTTCATGAAAGCTTGTTAGACATATGGCGAATCAGATCACCTAAGATAGACCCCAAATATACCAATAGAATGTTCCTATCACCATCTAATGAACAAATAAAATTTAAAAAATTTAAACACAGTATAGGAATGCTCATACCAGCGCATACCACAAATCAGCAGACAATAGACACCATGAAATGTACCCCAAAGTCTTTATTATGATTCAAAAAACATTCCCAGTGGGATAGTAGCGTTACATCAACTTTTCTACAGAATTTTCTTAGCCAAACATCAGATGGCTTATGACAGAAATGACTCCCTAATTTATAGATAAACCCTCCAAGTGGAAAAATAATGGCTAGTTGGTTTGATCCTCGTCAAAATAATCTTTGTTTTTGATAAATCTCTGATGGTCTTTTAATCTCTATCGTTGAAAATATTTATTTTGAGGAATTTTCGAATTTCTCACTAAACTTATTTTTTATTAGCTCAAAAATAATTATTCTGAGTTAATTTCCTCAAAAAATTGACTTTGACTTAACCACCAAGGCCGAAGGGTCCAATTTTTGTTGAAATTTCCAATATTCCCTTGGTGGGGGACCTCCAAAAATTAATTTCTTTGATACCCAGGAATTTTTCCACTTGGTGAATTTAATTTCTCTAAAACTCAAACTTTGACTCTAATTAATTAATTTTCTAGCTTACGATTTATTTAATTTTTTCTAGAAAATTTAAATAATGGACACTTGAGGGAATTTAATATTTTTTCCACCCTCTAATATTTTGGCCATGGTGTCTAAGTATGACGACCATGCACTAAAATATTTTTAACATAAGATTTTACATTTCAACCTTTAAAGGGGGAACACCCGTTCAGTAGAAATCCTCAAATTACACACCCAATTTTGCGACAAAATATGATCTAATAGACCAAGTGATTTGTAATAAAATAATTTAGCGCACTAGCTTAAATTATTCCCAAATAACTTTTACATGAGACTCGACTAAAGCACTAGGACTCACCTAAGACTTTGATGAAGAATTCCACCCTAGCATTGGGGTGAGGTTGGAGGGAAAAACTTTGCCGACCATATGTGTTTAGAAACACAAATGAGTCAGTAAGACAAAAAACCTCCTAGGATGAAATTTTCGCCAAAATAATAGGCTTACCTAGGTTGTTACCTACATATACGGTCTTACTAGCATCATTTACATTACAAATTTGCAAAATGGGTTTACAATGATGTTGGAAATACTGAGAGGGGGGGGGTGAATCAATATTCCTATCAATTAGTATTATTATTAATCTTTCAGAGCATTAGTTAATCTTCAATTATTATCAGTGTTTGTACAATGATAGTAGTAAACAAAAGGAACACAAATGCACACAGTTTTTAAGGTGGAAACCCCCTCCGGGACAAAAACCACCTGAATGTTTTTCTAATAATTATTTAATATTCAACTCCAATTGAAAAGAAAGCTCCAACTTCCTAGAATCTAGAAAAGCATTCTTCTCCAGCTCCAATTGGATGGACGCTCCAATGCTCGAAATTCTTCAGTAGTCAATTGAACAGGTGCACCAACACCCAATGAGCTACAACTCACCCTAGCACCACCCTACCACCCTATAGAAGAATAAAAGAATGGACTCCCGTACCAGGGAAAATGGTCCACTTTACAATGATATAGAATGATGTAGAAGAAGAAGACACACTAGACCATAACCCCAACTATGACACAACCACCTAATGATGATACTAGACCTCCTGACACTGCCTTTACAACTCTTGGCAGATAGACACCTGTACAATTTTTACAATGATGCCTTTACAATGACTTAGTACAATGATACCTTTACAATGACTGTATGCAGTGCTGCCCACTTGAAGACTTCATGTGGTGAGCTTCTTGCTGCTGTTTTGCACCTTGATTGCTACTCTTGTCATGCTACCCTCTGTTGCACCTTGTTTTTCTTTGCTACCCTAGAAAGTTTGGTCCTTTGTAGCCCTTGACAACACATGATCTACCTTTTTCTTTCCTTCTAGGAGCTCAATATTGAATCTGGTGTATCTCTGTTATTTCAGATCCCCAATATGTGACTTTCGGTCCTGTAGTCGTCCTCTGAGTCTTCTTTCCAATGCCACAGGTCTAACCCAATTTGGATTCTTCAAGACAAAGTTATGTCCAATCTCTCACAATGACCTAATTATGGACTGGTTCAATCGAGCGAACTTGTACGACGTGCCACGTGTCACTGTTTCTTTATTCGGCTCTGAAATTGATATAGCGAAAACTACAGTCCGTGCACTATCCGCCACTTTTTACAGAATTCCATTCCGATACTTAGAGAGAGAGTTATGACGATTTTCCCAAGGTCACCTCTTTGAGATGAAGTTCAGAAGCCTGCAAAAACTCTAACTTCCACAGATCATATCTCCGAAAATATTGCGCACCATGCTCTGAAATTTTTACAGGAGCTTCCTCAGGATTTCGGCTTCACCTCATAAAAATTTCAGCTTCTGAGCCTTTGTAGAAAAAAAATTTATAGCCCAAATTCCACGATGACCTGTTTCAAGTAGCGAAATCCTTGCATTAGGAGGATATGAGGATCACAATTTATATAAATGCTTAGGATGAGAGGGTCTTCAACAAGTGAACGTGGGAGGGATTTTAGGAGCTTAAAAATTATTAATTATTGACTTTTCAATGACCCATGCCACAACCCCATGGGGTTTTAGCCCAATAACTGGGGTTACTAACTTCAAACATGAATATCTCTCAAGCCGTGAAGAATTATGTGGCATGTCATATATCAACGGAAACATCTCGACAATTAGAAACCATCAAAAACATTATTGACCCAGAATATAGTAATTTGGTAGGTCAAAATTCCCATGCAAGATTAGGGTAGCCCCTGGTGCTGCATCGATTGACATCAATGACAACCACTGATCAACAAATGACACAACAGCTGATGGCTAATGACTTCGATCCTTTGAAAAAAGATATGGTACCACTACTTCATTAGAACTTTGACAAAAAGTGTGCAACAGGTCTTACAATCTCTAACACAACCAACTCAAATGTCACAACAACACAACTTTGCATAGCGGGAATTTGGAACTCATAGATCTACCCTCATCTAGGGCTCTTTACATATGCCCTCTAACAGTGATTAAGTTGCCTCCTCATCACCGTTCTTGGGCTCCAATATACTTTTGCTCCAAACCGTGAACAACTCTCCTTAACCTTCATTCCTCCACACCAACAACTGCTACTAATTTTGTCCACTCCACTCATCCATCCGAGCCTAAGCTAGAGTATTCTTGACCTTCTTTGGGATTTGTTGACACCTAGAAACCCTGCACATTTACACACAGGTTTGCAGCTCACATGCAATGGTAAACACTTGTGTCAACTCCAAAACTAGTGTCTCAGCCCTTTGCATTCATGACAGATCTGAGCAAGTGTTAGTTCTTTTGGACAGATCCAATCCTGAAGCAGTGTTTCCTTGGGAGGAAGCCCTAACTAGGGCTTAAACAATTGATGTCCTAAACCTTAGGACTGATCTCAAATCTAAGACTCATTTCTTTGGCTCATAAACATTGTTGTCCTAAATACTTAGGATCAGCTCCTCCAACCAGCAAGCCTCCTCCACGTCATCTGATTTCTGTAGCTATTCCACAGCCTAACACATGCTCAGCCTCTCACTACAAGTACAACAAATCCTTCGGCCTACAATCTAGGGTCTATAGCTACCTCAATTAGTCATGTAGCAGCCCTTAACCTAGCCTAATAGGCCCTCCTTCCTATGCGCTATAACCTTAGGTGAATCAACCCTTATTTTTGCAAACCATAGGCCTTACAGCCTCCTTTCCTTGTTGGTTAGGGTCTCGGCCTAGATCTGCAGCCTTTATCCTCCATAGAGCATGAACTTCGACACTTATTAGATCTGCCATTCCTAGGTTTCGACTGCCACAAATCTAATTATCCTTCTCCACGAACTTGGTAAACTTGGATCAAATCATCCCTTATTGTTGTGGCTTCTTAAGGAAGGACAATCTTCTTCGATGCCTCTTGAGGATGTTGAACTTATGGACTGGATCTGGCCCTTCTAAGCAGCCCTACACAGCCTCCTACCTTGGGATCCTTAGGGCTACATCTTGGCCTCTTTCCTTGATCAAATGAACTCCATCTGGATTGACCAATAGCCTTGTCCTAAGGCATCCTTAAATAGATCTCCCTAAGCCTGTTTGGAACCCTCTAGATTGTGAAAATTCGATTACCCAAATCGTACACCAGCAACTGATGAGAATTCTTCTATTTGTTAACTACTTGAACAAATTATTTACTGTGTTTTACGGTAAATATTGAAACCCATAAACTACAGCCTTCACAAAATTAAGTTGCGAAAAATAAATGTGCGGAAACAAGATCTGAGCAAGAATAAACAATACACACATGACACCGTTATTTTTGGACCAATGTCCCCAAAAAAACCCAATGCAGGAAAACCGGTGCAGCAGTTGAGGGTTTGTTTATTATGCAGTAATTTTCTGAGTACAAATCTATGATTGTTGAGACTGACAAATCATACAAAGGAAAACTGACAAATAAAATCTCGTGAGAAGATCTCACTCAGCCATGGGAATCCGGCACTGACCTTAGCTCGAGATGAGCTGCTCTACGTTGCTTTTGCGCAATGACTGCATCACCCTGCGCAGTCTCGCGTCACAACTAAAGTTGCCTTCCCTCTTGTCGTTGGATCTCTCTACTGACTGGAAGAGAGGCTTTCCTGGCCTCCGAAAACTCCCTCCGTCTACTAGCACTGACCCTCAATTGTTTCCTCAACAAGATTTCGAACTCCCTCTGAAGCACTGCGTAGTCCCTGCGTAGCCTCTGCGTGACTGGCTCTACACTGCCTCTCTGCTTTGCACTCTCTGGATCAAGAAACTCTTCCAACCGGAAATTATCGCTGCCCCTCCCTGCAAAAATCTTCTCGATCTATTTTCTCCCTAAGCACTGCTCACTAAAGAATTTCGATCTCTAGATTTTCTCTCTCGATGTGTTTTCCAAATGATTCATCAATTCCTTATAATATTCTCGTTGAGTCTTCAATGACCGAGATTAAATCGTGAATCAACAGCTAAGATTAACTTGACTTGATCTCTATATTTTCTAGAATATTCACACTCTGTTTTAATTAATATCCATTAATTATTTTAATTTTCTAAGTTTAGACTTAGGGTCCCATTAAAAATAATTAATTATTTCCATAAAACACAATCTGAGTGGAATTTTCCAAAACGCTTTCTGGGTTCTTTGGAATACATGTGCCTAAGCCTCCCTACAAAATTTGAGACTTAGAGCAAATCCGATGCTACCAAAAATTAACACTCCCTCTTAGCAAGGAATGTGCTCTAGCAATACATCCAACTGAAGTACTGCTTTGATTCTACAACATCTCCCTCTGCGTTGTTGGTGTCTGACACTACTTCCCACCAACACTGCATTGTTGCCTCCATGTTGCTGCTGACCCTGCATACTGCTACCAACTACCACTGAACTTTGTTGCTTACAGCGACAGAAAAACATCCAAGATCTGAACTAAGTGTTCGGTAGGATACATCTCGTACTGAAGATCTGACCATTGCTAGTCTCTGCGTTGTCCCTCTAAAGTTCTTACTGACTCTACACTGTGCCTCCCTGCACTGTTGCCAAATCTGCTTTGCGCTGCTCAGACTCTGGTGCTCTCTAGCCATTACGTTGTCACTTCTGCACTCCTCTGCACAACTGATACTTGTCCATCATGCTACTTCTGATTTGGGCTCTCGTAGCAAGGTGATGATCCAAAAGGTGGACTCCTCAAGGATCCTGCCCAACTGCAGTTCAGCTGAACTACAACTCTAGATCACCCCAATTCTCCCTTGGAGATATGTGGGCAATCATCGCCAATTCTTCTTCCTCGATCTTCGCAACTACAGCCTGCAAATCATGCTTCTTATCTTTATCCTTCTTGTTGAGAGGACACTGTGTAGCGTAATGTCCCATCTCGCCACACAGGAAGCACTTGATCTTTGAGACGTCCTTCTGAAGTCTTTGTTGCTCCTACTTTCCCTTTGATGCAAGGGCTGCATTCTCTTCCTCTTCCTTGGGCCTCGTCCCACTGCTGCCACTGCCGTCTAGTTTACACTTGAGTAGATCTCTCCTCATCTCTTCCTGCTGAAGAGCTTCCCACATTCCTTCCCAGTCCGACAACTTCTCTTTGCCTAGGATACTGTAGACAAAGACCTGATAGTCTTCAAATACTGAATTGAAGGCCAATCTGACCATTTCTATGGTCTGAGGAGCTGCTCCCACAGCTGCTAGCTGATCTCGAACCTCCCAAAGTTTTGCAAGGAACGGATCAACGCGTTCTCCCTTCCACATCCTGGTAGAACGTAGCTTCTCCTCCATAAACATATTCCCCTACTCGAAAGACCCCTCATATAGGGTAGCCAATGCTTCCCACATTTCTCTAGATGTCCCTTTGCCAGAAATGTGAGAGATGCTGAGATTTGTGTAGTGGGGGTAGCATTGGATGTGCTCTAGCTCCCAAAATTTGTGGAGGGACTAGAGTACACATGATCTATAAGACCCAGAAAGGGATTTGGGAAATTTCATCTGGTTTGGGAGATATTTAATTAATTAATTATTTTAATATATTTCCTAAGTCTAAACTTAGGAAAATTAAATAATTAAAGTTAATTAAATTAAACATGGTATGAAATTGTCTTAATTCACATGGATCAAGCTTTCTTTTAATCTTAGCCATTGATTCAAGATTTGATCATAGTCGTTGGTTTCCCAACAAAAAAAAGTATAAAGGAAAGGCTTGGGGTCATTTGTAAAGATACACAGAGGCTGAGCATTGAAGCTAAACTGAGATTCTAGGGCATGGTTTGCTAAGAATTCTCAGAAGTGTTTCAGCTGCAAAGAAGGGAGTTTACATAAAGAGGATGGTCTGATCCCAGTGTCTAGAATCAACAAGAGACAGAGAGCAGACCAGAGGCAGCGTAGAGAAGCAGGAGCAGCAGCAGCAGAGAGGGCAGCAGTTGCGCAGCGCAGAGGCAGCGTCAGCCACGCAGGTGTTGCGCAGTCACTCCCAGGGCAGCGTTAGGCAGCTGAAGACCCTCAGGGGTTACGCAGAGACCCTCAGGGGCAGCGTAGGGACTGCATCACCCAGTATGGGGTTACGCAGCCCTTTCCAGGCCAGCGCAGATGGACACAAACGCTGACGTCGGGGATTCAGAGGCAACGTTGGGGTTTCTAAGGCCTAGATTTGGCTGAGTCCTGTAAATCTCGTTTGAGGGTGTGGATCAGTCAATATTTTGGCTTCAGAACAACCGGTGAGTTGCAGAACTACATTTTCTCTGTCGACCTTTCCAAATCTGGATCCCAGATTTGTTGTATTCATAAATACTCTTAATAATAAAACCCTTCAGCAGTCAGAGACCAGTTTTCCCGCATTGGGTTTTTCCAGGGACTATTGTCCAGAAAATCACTATGTCACTTTATCTATGTGTGCATGCACTTTTTCTAGATATGAATTGGTAAAAGTCTATTATGTGTTTTGCTTCGATATTAATCTGAATTTTCAGCTTCATAACTTAATTAAGTAGGAGAAGCATAACTAGATCTAACAGTAGATTTCTACATAAAGTAACATTCAGAAATTTTCAAATGGTATCAGAGCAATTGCAGATCTAGGAGGGTCACCAGCAGAAGACTGAAGGATCTTGTTGCAGAAAGCAGCAGGAAGTGCAACAGAAGGGCAGATATGAAGGGACAGCGCAGTTTCAGAGAGAGCAGAATTACGCAGAGGGCAGGGTGACGCAGACTTACGCTGACTCCCAGCAGGCCCACGCACTAACACCGCAGAGGCGGGGCTAGGATTGTCTGAAGCCAGCCAGGGTGATGCAGATCTGAAGTTGTTAGATCCAAAAGTGCCTGAAACAAAGCTGCAGAACTTTAGAAGGTGCTGGTGGGATTAAATTTCTGAATTTTTCAGATTTTTAGCCTAAGCACTAGTGACAAAGAGTGGGAGGAGATCAACTTCTCAGAGAGTTTCTAGCCAAAGAAACTTGCAGATCAATTTGAGGATCAAAGAGAGCTGAATCATTATTTGATTTGGCAGATTTCCAAGAAGGGAAATCAGTTGTCAGAGGGAGCAAAAGGTGCCTATTTCGCCAAGGACCTTAAGATCCAGATCTCTAGCACAGAGAAAAGGAGCTCTGACAGATTTCTGAGCAGGTGGCTCCTCATGGACTGCATGATCAGGACAGATTGGATGGCCTATCCAACTTTTCAGTTTGCAAGGCTAGGATCTTGATAGTCCTAGAGGCATATCATCTAAGAGACCATGCATAACAAGTTCTGGCCACGCTGACCGATGCAGATCTCCTGAGGAAGCATAATGAAGCTATGGGACATACCAAGCGGCTGATAATGGATGGAATTAAGGACCATATTGTCCCACATATAGCTGAGAAGAAGACAGCTAATGAGATGTGGAAGGCCTTAACATCCCTATATGAGGGAAAGTTCATCCAGAGGAAGATGCTTCTAGAGACTCAGATGCGGTGACCAAGGGGGAAGACATGGAACATTTTCTCTTCAAATTACAGTTGATCAAAGACCAGTTGACTACCACAGCTGCAAAGGTGGAAGATGATGTGATGTTCAGGACTACTCTCAATGCGGTCACAGATGAATGGGAAACCTTTGTCCAAAGTATCTTGGGCAGAGTGAACCTTCCAGACTGGGACAGCTTGTGGGAAATCATGCATCAAAAAGAACTCTGCAGGATCACCAAGAAGCAGTACAACATGGGATCGAGTAAGGTGAAGAAGGAAGATGAAGAAGATGCAGCCTTGGCATCAAAGAGGCAGCAAGGAAAGAAGAAGAAGGATCTATCAAATATCAAGTGCTTCCAGTGTGGCGAACTAGGACATTTCGCCAGCAATTGTCCTCAGAAGAAAAAGGACAAGGAAGCTTCTTCTTCCAAGCCTGTTGTGTCAGATGATGGGTCAGAAGATGATGCAACCATGAGCACTCATGAACCACGAAAGTGGGGCGACATGGATCTGTAGAGCAGCTATAGAATGAGGGCGAGGTCCTTGAGCAGCTCATCTCTTGGGTCACATTCGAGCTACGAGAGCCTTAAGACAGTAGCAGGACAAGTGAAGCAGTGGGTGCACAAATCACAGATGAAGCGGAGGCAAATCTAAAGGCTGGAAGGAGCAGCGCAGTGCAGATGCAGTAGCAGCGTAGAGGCAGTAGCAGCGTAGGGGTTGATGTGACTTCAACAGTGTTGAGATTTTGTGCATTTGGGGTAGCATCAGATGTGCTCTAGCTCCCAAATTTTGTGGAGGGACTAGAGTATACTTGATCTACAAGACCCAGAAGAGATTTGGGAAATTTCGTCTGGTTTGGGAGATATTTAATTAATTAATTATTTTAATGTATTTCCTAAGTCTAAACTTAGGAAAATTAAATAATTAAAGTTAATTAAATTAAACATGTGATGAAATTGTCTTATGTCACATAGATCAAGCTTTCTTTTAATCTTAGCCATTGATTCAAGATTTGATCATGGTCGTTGGTTTTCCAACAAGAAAAGTATAAAGGAAAGGCTTGGGGTCATTTGTAAGGACACACAGAGACAAAGCACTGAAGCTAAGCTGAGATTCTAGGGAAGTGTTTGCTAAAAATTCTTAGAAGTGTTTCAGCTGCAGAGAGGGGAGTTTAGACAAAGGGGATGATCTGATCCTAGTGTCTAGAATCAGCAAGAGAAAGAGAGCAGCTTCAGAAGGGCAACGCAGAGGAGAAGGGGCTTCAGCAGCAAGAAGGCAGCAACTGTGCAGCGCAGGAGTAGCTTCAACTACGCAGGTGCTGCGCAATCACTCCCAGGGTAGCGTAAGGCAGCGGGAAACCCTCAGAGGTTATGCAGAGACCCTTAGGGGCAGTGTAGGGACTGCGTCACCCAATCTTGGGTAATGCAGCCCTTTCCAGGCTAGCATTGAGGGATGCAGGGGCTGCAAAGGCTGAGTAGAGGCTTCAGGGGCAGCGCTGGGGTTTCTAGGGCCTAATTTTGGTTGACTCCTGTAAATCTCGTTTGAGGGTGTGGATCAGTCAATATTTTGGTTTCAGAACAGCCGGTGAATTGCAGATCTAATTTTTCTCTGTCGGGTTTTCCAGATCTGGAACCCAGATTTGTTGTATTCAGAAAACTCTTAATAATAAAACCCTCCAGCAACCAAAGATCGGTTTTCCCACATTGGGTTTTTCCAGGGACTATTTGTCCAGAAAATCATTGTGTCACTTTGTCTATGTGTGCATGTACCTTTTCCTAGATCTGAATTGGTGAAAGTCTGTTATGTGTTTTGCTTCGATATTAATCTGAATTATTCAGTTAATAACTTAATTAAGTAGGAGGAGCATAACCAGATCTAACAGTAGATTTCTGCATAAGAGTAACATTCAAAAATTTTCACATGGTATCAGAGCAATTGCAGATCTAGGAGGGTCACCAGCAAAAGACTGAAGGTTCTTGCTGCAGAAAGCAGCAGGAAGTGCAGCAGCAGCAGTAGAAGGGCAGATCTGAAGGGACAGTGCAGTTTTCAAAGAACCAGCGCTACGCAGAGGGCAGGGTGACGCAGTCTAATGTTGTCTCCCAGCAGGCCCACGCACTTACTGCGCAGAGGCAGCGTAGAGGCAGCGTTGGGATTGTCTTAAGCGAGCTAGTGTGATGCAAATCTGAAGCTGTCAGATCCAGAAGAGCCTAAAGCAGAGCTGCAAAAATTCAGAAGGTGCTGGTGGGGTTAAATTTCTGAAGTTTTCAGATTTTTAGCCTAAGCACTAGTGACAAAATCGCGATCGGGAAAAAATCGCCGAGGGGAAAAAATCGGAAAAAATCGTAAAAATCGGGAAAAAATCGGCACATACAAAAATATTCATTTTTTTTTCAATTTTTTTAATATCTAAAGCATCTACAGCATAAAATAAATGCATTGACACATAAATATGAAAAAAAAACTAATATATAAGATGTGTAAGATCATGTCTAGTGCTACATCACACATAAAACTGAATCCTGTCCTGAATACTAAGTCCTGAGTCTCAACTCAACCTCAAAATATCAACAAAAAATATAATAATGTATCTCATATCATGAGTCATAATGTTATATACAAAGGAATGCACCAAATAACTTATACTACTGATTTCCTCTGCCCCTCTTGCGAGAAAATGTAACAACTTTCCCTCTAGACGAAGAAGTTGGCGGGGCTGGCAATGGACTCTGTTGTGCTCCAGATCTTGAAGCACTAGGAGCTAAAGGAGGTAGACCACGTCCTCTACCAGTAGCAGGGGTAGGTGGTGTCACCTCCTCCTCCTCCTCCTCATGAAACTCATCATTGATTCATCGCTACTAGAAATGGGATCATCAACAAGAGATACATAAACATCATCTAGCTCAAAGTCTTCAAACTTGGATTGCTCAACCTTAAAATGCGGTAGAAAAAGATTAACATGCCTAACCAGTTGTTTTCCTTTGAGTGAAGGGTACATTCTTGTTAAGGCCACAATAGGGGAGTTCAACAATCAATACCACCAACATCAACAAAGTTCAACAATCAATGCCACCAACATCAAGGTTCTTAAAGGACTTCATGCTCTTGATCAAATGCCAATCTCATACCCTTACACATAATAGAATCAAATGGAAACAATGCAAATCCCCAAACCATGAAACTCTGAAAACCATTAAGTCTGCTGAATTTTGAGTGAAATCTAAAATTCTAGTTTCTCCATATGAAATCCAATGAGGTCGAAACCACTCTTAAACATCCTGAGTCATTTCATGGTAATGTTAAAAATTTAAGTAAAAGTATGAAAATGAAAAATAAAGGAAATATCACTTTTACTTTAAGAATTTAACATTACCATGAACTGCCAACAGGTTGTGTCAGGAAAATGAGAGGGCTGCAAAAATGACCAAAAAAAAAAATCGATTTTTGAACTTATAGGGTTGCTGTTTCATGGGCCCACGATTTTTACCATAAAAATCGCGATTTTTTCGTAAAAATTGCGATAAAATCGCGATAACGATTTTTTCAAAAAATCGTTGAAAAAATCGCCGATAAAAATCTAAGAATTAAAAAACTCGCGATAAAATCGCGATTTTTGTTACTTTTAGCCTAAGCACTAGTGACAAAGAGCGGGAAGAGATCAGCTTCTCGGAGAGTTTCTGGCCAAAGAAACTTGCAGATTGATCTAAGGATCAAATTGCGCTGAATCGTTGTTGATTTGGCAGAATCCCAAGAAGGGAAATCAGTTGTCAGAGGGAACAGAAGGTGTCTGTTTCGCCAAGGGCCTTAGATCCAGATCTCTAGCAAAGAGAAAGGAAGCCCCAACACATTTCTGAGCAGATGGTTCCTCATGGACTGCGTGATCAGAACAGATTGGAAGACCTATCCAACTTTTCAGTTTGGAAGGCTAGGACCCTGATAGTCCTAGGGGCATATCATCTATAAGACCATGCAAAATAAGTTCTGGCCACTCCGACTAATGCAAATCTCCTAAAGAAGCATAATGAAGTTGTTGGACATGCCAAGCAGTTGATCATGGATGGAATTAAGGACCATATTGTCCCACATATAGCTGAAAAGAAGACAGCTAATGAGATGTGGAAGGCCTTGACATCCCTATATGAGGGAAAATCCGTCCAAAGGAAGATGTTGTTGGAGACTCAGATGAGGTCATTCATGATGACCAAGGGAGAAGACATGGAACATTTCCTCTTCATATTACAGTCGATCAGAGATCAATTGACTGCAACGGGTGCTAAAGTGGAAGATGAGCTGATGATCAGGACTGCTCTCAATGCAATCACAGATGAGTGGGAAACCTTTGTCCAAAGTATCTTGGTCAGAGCGTACCTCCCAGATTGGGATAGCTTGTGGGGAATTCTACTTCAAGAAGAACTCCGCAGAATCACCAAGAAGCAGTACAGCTCTGGATCGAGCAAAATGAAGAAGGAAGATGAAGAAGATGCAACCTTGGCATCAAAGAGGCAACAGGGAAAGAAGAAGAAGGATCTGTCAAAGATCAAGTGCTTCCAGCGTGGTGAATTAGGACATTTTGCCAGCAATTGTCCTCAAAAGAAAAAGGACAAGGAAGCTTCTTCTTCCAAGGCTGATGTGGCAGATGATGGGTCAGAAGATGATGCAAACATGAGCGCTCAAGAACCACAAAAGTGGGGCGACATGGATCTGTAGAGGAGCTACAGAATGGTGGCGAGATCCTTGGCAGCTCATCTCCTGGATCACATCTGCGCTACAAGACCCTTAAGACAGTAGCAGGACAAGTAGAGCAGTGGGTGCATAGATCACGGATGAAGCAGAGGCAGATCTGAAGGCTGGAAGGAGTAGCGCAGTGCAAATGCAGCAACAGCAGCGTAGGGGCTGAGGTGACTTCAGCAACGCAGAGCATAGCTGCTTACGCAGAGCAAAGCTGCAGCAGCGTGGTGGCTTCTGGAAGACAGCGCAGCACACCAGCAGCGTGAGGGATTTCAACACAAGGGGTTGATATGAGTTCAACAGTGCAGAGGGAGTTTGCTTACACAATGCAGAGCTGTTGTTGTGCATCTTTCTTCAGATTTCAGCACAGATCAACAGCCGATGGAGCTTCAATGATGAGGATGCAGCCCAACTGAATTGTCTGTCAAAGATTGGGCAGGAGATTCAATTGTTTCTCTCAACCACTGAAGTTGCAGTGCAGTGTTGAGATTTTGTGTATTTGGGGTAACATCAGTTGTGCTCTAGCTCCCAAATTTTGTGGAGGGACTAGAGTACACTTGATCTACAAGACCCGGAAAGGGATTTGGGAAATTTCATCTGGTTTGGGAGATATTTAATTAATTAATTATTTTAATGTATTTCCTCCTAAGTCTAAACTTAGGAAAATGAAATAATTAAAATTAATTAAATTAAACATGTGATGAAATTATCTTAAGTCACATGTATGAAGCTTTCTTTTAATCATAGCCATTGATTCAAGATCTGGTCATGGTTGTTGGTTTCCCAACGAGAAAAAGTATAAAAGAAAGACTTGGGGTCATTTTGAAAAGATACACAGAGGCAGAGCACTAAAGCTAAACTGAGATTCTAGGGCGAGTTTGCTAAGAATTCTGATAAGTGTTTTCGCTGCAGAGAGGGGAGTTTAGACAAAGGGGATGATCTGATCCCAATGTCTAGAATCAGCAAGAGACAGAGATCAGCTCAGAGAGGCAACGCAGAGAAGCAGGAGATGCAGAGGCAAAGAGGGCAGCAGCTGCGCAACGTAGGGGCAGCTTCAGCTACGCAGGTGTTGCGCAGTCCCTCCCAGAGCAGCGTGATTCAGTTGGAAACCCTCAGGGGTTAAGCAGAGACCCTAAGGGGCAGCGTAAGGACTGCGTCACCTAGTCTAGGGTAACGCAGCGCTTTCCAGGCCAGCGCTGAGGGACACAGGGGCTTCAGAGGCTGACGCAGGGGCTTCAGGGGTAGCGCTAGGGTTTCTAGGGCCTAATTTTGGCGGAGTCCTGTAAATCCCATTTGAGGGTGTGGATCAGTCATTATTTTGGCTTCAAAATAGTCGGTGAGTTGAAGATCTATTTATCTCTGTCGGGTTTTCCAGATCTAGAACCCAGATTTCTTGTATTCAGAAAACTCTTAATAATAAAACCCTCCAGCAACCAGAAGACCAGTTTTCCCGCATTGGGTTTTTCCGGGACTATTTGTCCAAAAAATCACTGTGTCACTTTGTCTATGTGTGCATGTACTTTTTCTAGATCTGAATTGGTGGAAGTTTGTTATGTGTTTTACTTCGATATTAATCTGAATTTTCAGCTTAATAACTTAATTAGATAAGAGGAGCATAACCAAATCTAATAGTAGATTTCTGCGTAAGTAACATTCAGAAATTTTCACATGGTATCAGAGCAATTGAAGATCTACGAGGGTCACCAGCAAAAGACTGAAGGTTCTTGTTGTAGAAAGCAACAGGAAGAGCAGCAGAAGGGCAGATCTGAAGGGACAGCACAATTTTTAGAGAGGCAGAGTTACACAGAGGGCAGGGTGACGCAGTCTAACGCTGTCTCCCAGCAGGCCCACACACTTACTGCACAGAGGCAGCATAGAGGCAGCGATGGGATTGTCTGAAGCCAGCCAGTGTGACACAGAACTGAATCTGTCAGATCCAGAAGAGCCTGAAGCATAGCTGCAGAAATTCAGTAGGTGCTGGTGGGGTTAAATTTACGAAGTTTCCATATTTTTAGCCTAAGCACAAGTGACAAAGAGTGAGAGGAGATCAGCTTCTCAGAAAGTTTCTAGCCAAAGAAACTTGCAGATTGATCAGAGGATCAAAGAGAGCTGAATCATTGTTGATTTGGAAGATTTCCAAGAAGGGAAATCAGTTGTCAGAGGGAGCAGAAGGTGCCTATTTCGCCAAGGGCCTTAGATCCAGTTCTCTAGCAAAGAGAAAGGGAAACTCCGATACATTTCTGAGCAGATGGCTCCTCATGGACTGCGTGATCAGGACAGATTGGATGGTCCTTCCAACTTCTCAGTTTGGAAGGCTAGGATCCTGATAGTCCTAAAGGCATATCATCTAAGCGACCATGCAAACAAACTCTGGCCACACCGACTGATGCAGATCTCCTAAGGAAGCATAATGAAGTTGTTGGGCATGCCAAGCGCCTGATCATGGTTGGAATTAAGGACCATATTGTCCCACACATAGCTAAAAAGAAGACAGCTAATGAGATGTGAAAGGCCTTAATTTCCCTATATGAGGGAAAGTTTGTCTAAAGGAAGATGTTGTTGAAGACTCAGATGCGGTCATTCATGATGACCAAGGGAGAAGACATGGATAATTTCCTCTTCAGATTGCAGTCAATCAGAGATCAGTTGACTGCAACGGGTGCTAAAGTGGAAGATGATGTGATGGTCAGGACTGCTCTCAATGCAATCACAGATGAGTGGGAAACCTTTGTCCAAAGTATCTTGGGCAGAGTGGACCTCCCAGATTGGGACAGCTTGTGGGAAATTTTGCGTCAAAAAGAACTCTACAGAATCACCAAGAAGCAGTACAGCTCTAGATTGAGCAAAGTGAAAAAGGAAGATGAAGAAGATGCAGACTTGGCATCAAAGAGGCAGCAGGGAAAGAAGAAGGATATGTCAAAGATGAAGTGCTTCCAGTGTGGTGAATTAGGACACTTTGCCAGCAATTGTCCTCAGAAGAAAAGAGACAAGGAAGCTTCTTCCTCCAAGGCTGCTGTGAGGGATGATGGGTCGGAGATGATGCAGCCATGAGCGCTCATGAACCACGAAAGTGGGGCGACATGGATCTGTAGAGGAGCTACAGAATGATGGCGGGATCCTTGAGCAGCTCATCTCTTGGATCACATCCGAGCTACGGGAGCCTTAAGACAGTAGCGGGACAAGTGGAGCAGTGGGTGCATAGATCACAGATGAAGCAGAGGCAGATCTGAAGGTTGGAAGGAGTTGCGCAGTGTAGATGCAGCAGCAGCGTAGGGGCTGATGTGACTTTAGCAGCGCAGAGCAGAGTTGTAGCAACGTGGAGGCTTCAGGAGGACATCGCATCACAGCAGCAGCGTGAGGGATTTCAGCGCAAGGGGCTGATGTAAGTTCAACAGTGCAGAGGGAGTCTGCTTACGCAGTGCAGAGCTGCTGTTGTGCATAATCCTTCAGATGCAAGCATAGATCAGCAGCCTATTGAGCTTCAGTGATGAGGATGCAGCCCAACTAACTTGTCTGTCAAATATTAAGTAGGAGATTCAGTTGTTTCTCTCAACAATTGAAGTTGCAGTGCAGCAAATCAACAATGGCAGTGCTATGAGCAACATAGATGCAGCGAATTGAGAGGGAGCTGCAATACAGATGTTGTAGTGGCAGTGGCAGTGTCATGGGCAGCAATAGAGAATGGCAGTAGCAGTGCAGAGTTGAGTAGCAGCAAGCCAAGCATCAGCAACACAGAACCAGTACCCAAAATCTTGTAGTGCATAGTGTGATGTATTGCTAGAACACACTCCTGATGCTAAGAGGGAGTGTTGAGATTTTGTGTATTTGGGGTGGCATCAGTTGTGCTCTAGCTCCCAAATTTTGTGGAGGGACTAGAGTACACTTGATCTACAAGACCCAGAAAGGGATTTGGAAAATTTCATCTAATTTGGGAGATATTTAATTAATTAATTATTTTAATGTATTTCCTAAGTCTAAACTTAGGAAAATGAAATAATTAAAGTTAATTAAATTAAACATGTGATGAAATTGTCTTAAGTCACACAGATCAAGCTTTCTTTTAATCTTAACCATTGATTCAAGATCTGATCATGGTCGTTGGTTTCCCAACGAGAAAAGTAAAAAGGAAAAGCTTGGGGTCATTTTGAAAAGACACAAAGAGGCAGAGCACTGAAGATCAGCTAAGATTGTAGGGTGGGTTTGCTAAGAATTCTGAGAAGTGTTTTAGCTACAGAGGGGAGTTTAGACAAAGGGGATGATTTGATCCCAATGTCTAGAATCAGCGAGAGACAGAGATCAGCTCAAAGAGGCAGTGCAGAGAAGCAAGAGACGCAAAGGCAGAGAGGGTAGCAGTTGCACAGTGTAGGGGCAGCTTCAGCTACGCAAGTGTTTCGCAGTCCCTCCCAGGGCAGCGTGATTCAACTGGAAACCCTCAGGGGTTACACAGAGACCCTAAGGGGCAGTGTAAGGACTGCGTCACCCAGTTTGAGGTAACGCAACCCTTTCCAGACCAACGCTGAGGGACGCAAGGGCTTTAGAGGTTGACGCAGGGGCTTCGGGGGTAGCGTCAGGGTTTCTAGGGCCTAATTTTGGCTGAGTCCTGTAAATCTCGTTTGAGGGTGTGGATCAGTCAGTATTTTGGCTTCAGAACAGCCGATCAGTTGCAGATCTATTTTATCTCTATCGGGTTTTCCACATCTGGAACCCAGATTTGCTATATTCAGAAAACTCTTAATAATAAAACCCTCCAGCATCCAGCAGACCGGTTTTCCTACATTGGGTTTTTCCGAGGACTATTTGTCCAGAAAATCACTGTGTCACTTTGTCTATGTGTGCATGTACTTTTTCTAGATCTGAATTGGTGAAAGTTTTTTATGTGTTTTACTTCGATATTAATTTGAATTTTCAGTTTAATAACTTAATTAAGTAGGAGGAGTATAACCAGATATAACAGTAGATTTCTCCATAAGTAACATTCAGAAATTTTCACATGCAGCAGTTAGCAGTGGCAGTGCTATGAGCAGCATGGATGCAGCAATTTGAGAGCGAGTTGTAGTACAGATGGCAGTGGTGGTGACAGCGTCATGGGCAGCGGTACAAAATGGCAACAGCAGTGCAGAGCTGAATGGCAGTAGGCCAAGCATCGACAACATAGAAACCAGTGCCCAAAATCTTGTAATGCATCGTGTGATGTATTGCTAGAGCACACTTCAGATGCTAAGAGGGAGTGTTGAGATTTTGTGTATTTGGGGTAGCATCGGATGTGCTCTAGCTCCCAAATTTTGTGGAGGGACTAAAGTACACTTGATCTACAAGACCTAGAAAGAGATTGGGAAATTTCATCTGGTTTGGAAGATACTTAATTAATTAATTATTTTAATGTATTTCCTAAGTCTAAAGTTAGGAAAATTAAATAATTAAAGTTAATTAAATTAAACATGTGATGAAATTGTCTTATGTCACACGGATCAAGCTTTTTTTAATCTTAGCCATTGATTCAAAATCTGATCATGGTCGTTGGTTTCCTAACGAGAAAAGTATAAAGTAAAGGCTTGGAGTCATTTGCAAGGACACACAGAGGCAGAGCACTAAAGCTAAGCTGAGATTCTAGGGCAGGGTTTGCTAAGAATTCTTAGAAGTGTTTCAGCTGCAGAGAGGGGAGTTTAGACAAAGGGGATGATCTGATCCCAGTGTCTAGAATCAGCAAGAGACAAAGAGCAGCTTCAAAAGGGCAGTTGTTAATTTTTGACAACTAGGTCCAAACTCCATGTTGTGATGATCAGATGAAGATGCCAATATTTTTATTGGACTCCTCTTTCGGAGAGGTGCAAGATCGATCTAAAGATCATCTTGATCCGATGAGCAGAACATTTATTTTGAATTTATTCAAAATATGTGCTGGTCAGCCTGAAGGTTTTGTGCCCCAGCAATTGTGTCACACACCCTCATTGATGGATATATATTGGTCAACGTTGGAGGACATTTTCACTCATCTCATCCTCACACATTTCTCTCTCCTCATCTGATTGGTTTGATCACCTTGGAGGCTCTTCTCTTCACACGTGGGAAATTTCAGCAAGCAGCACATTTCTGTTTACGGCCTAAGGTTTCTGCGGCAGCGTTAACTAGCGTTGACTTTGGTCAACGCAAGGTCAAACGGACTTGAAACTCTCCCAAAATTTCGATTTTCCAAATCCACATTTTTGGCACTATTCCCAAGGCTGGACGTTAACTTTGACTTGGGTGTGTTGACCTAGCTGTTGCTGCTGTTTGCGTTGGCCGTTGGCTATCCTAGAGGGTTATGTGACACTTCTGGTTGGCTGACCATATTGAGACTTTGTTGGTTGAAGCATCCTACTGAACGCAGTAACGCACCAACACACTTATATAAATTTTGGCTTGTCTATGGTCGATCTACTGGTATGTTCTATCAACATTTTACTTTGTTGTTTATGTGATTTCTGACTGATATTGGGATAAAACGTAAAGTTGCATCAAGCATAGAACATCTACAAAAATTTACAGCAGCGTAGAGGAGCAGGGGCTTCAGCAGCAAAAGGACAGCAGCTGCACAGCGCAGGGGCAGTTTCAGCTACGCAGGTGTTGCGCAGTCACTCCCAGGGTAGCGTAAGGCAGCTGGAAACCCTCAGAGGTTACGCAGAGACCCTTGGGGGCAGCGTAGGGACTCCATCACCCAGTCTGGGTAACACAACCCTTTCCAGGCCAACGCTGAGGGACACAGGGGCTTCAGAGGCTGACGCAGGGGCTTCAGGGGCAGCGTTGGGGTTTCTAGGGCCTAATTTTGGCCGAGTCTTGTAAATCATGTTTAAGGGTGTGGATCAGTCAATATTTTGGCTTCAGAACAGCCGATGAGTTGCAGATCTAATTTTTCTTTGTCGAGTTTTCCAGATCTGGAACCCAGATTTGTTGTATTCAGAAAACTCTTAATAATAAAACCCTGTAGCAGCCAGAGACCGGTTTTCCAGCATTGGGTTTTTCCGGGGACTATTTGTCCATAAAATCACTGTGTCACTTTGTTTATGTGTGCATGTACCTTTTTCTATATCTGAATTGGTGAAAGTCTGTTATGTGTTTTGCTACGATATTAATCTGAATTATTCAGTTAATAACTTCATTAAGTACGAGGAGCATAACCAGATCTAACAGTATATTTCTGCATAATAGTAACATTCAGAAATTTTCACAAGCAGCGCAGAGTAGAGCTGCTTACGCAGAGTAGAGCTACAGCAGCGTAGAGGCTTCAGGAGGACAGCGCAGTGCAGCAGCAGCGTGAGAGATTTCAGCACAAGGGGTTGATGTGACTTCAGTAGTGCAAAGAGATTCTGCTTACACAGTGCAGAGTTGTAGCAATGCATCATTCTCCATATGACAACACAGATCAACAGTCGATGGAGCTTCAGTGATGAGGATGCAGCCCAACTGACTTGTCTGTCAAAGATTGGGCAGGAGATAGTGTAGCAGATTAGCAGTGGCAGTGCTATGGGCAACACGAATGCAACAGATTGAGAGGGAGTTGCAGTACAAATGTGGTAGTGGCAGTGACAGTGTCATGGGTAACAGTACAAAATGGCAACAACAATGCAGTGCTGAAGGGCAGCAGGCCCAGCATCAACAACACAGAAACCAGTGCCCAAAATCTTGTGATGCATGGTGTGATGTATTGCTAGAGCACACTCCGTGCTAAGAGGGAGTGTTGAGATTTTGTGTAGTGGGGGTAGAGCATCGGATGTGCTCTAGCTCTGAAAATTTGTGGAGGGACTAGAGTACACATGATCTACAAGACCCGGAAAAGGATTTGGAAAATTTCACCTGGTGTAGGAGATATTTAATTAATAATTATTTTAATGTATTTGCTAAGTCTAAACTTAGGAAAATTAAATAATTAAAGTAAATTAAAGTAAACATGTGATGAAATTGTCTTAAGTCACACGAATCAAGCTTTCTTTTAATCTTAGCCATTGATTCAAGATCTGATTATGGTCGTTGGTTTCCCAACGAGAAAAGTATAAAGGAAAGGCTTGGGGTCATTTGTAAAAATACACAAAGGCAGAGCACTGAAACTAAGCTGAGATTCTAGGGCGTGGTTTGCTAAGAATTCTCAGAAGTGTTTCAGATGCAGAGAGGGGAGTTTAGACAAAGGGGATGGTCTAATCCCAGTGTCTAGACTCAACAAGAGACAGAGAGCAGCTTTCAGAGGCAGCGCAAAGGATCAGCAGCAGTAGCAGCAAAGAGGGCAACGGTTGCGCCGCACAAAGGCAACTTCAGATACGCAGGTGTTGCATAGTCACTCCCAGGGCAGCGTTAGGTAGTTGGATACCCTCAGGGGTTACGCAGAGACCCTCAGGGGCGACGTAGGGACTGCGTTACCTAGTCTGGGTTACGCAGCCCCTTCCAGGCAACACAGAGCGGTGCAGAGGCTGCGGAGGCTAGCGCAGGGGCTTTAGGGGTAGCACTGAGTTTTCTAGGGCCTAGATTTGGCTGAGTCTTGTAAATCTCGTTTGAGGGTGTGGATCGGTCAATATTTTGACTTCAGAACAGCCGATGAGTTGCAGATCTACATTTTCTCTGTCGGGTTTTCTAGATCGGGAACCCAAATTTGTTGTATTTAGAAATACTCCTAATAATAAAACCCTCCAGCAGCCAGAGACCGGTTTTCCTGCATTGGGTTTTTCCGGGGACTATTGTCCAAAAAATCACTGTGTCACTTTGTCTATGTGTGCATGCACTTTTTCTAGATCTGAATTGGTGAAAGTCTGTTATGTGTTTTGCTTCGATATTAATCTGAATTTTCAGCTTAATAACTTAATTAAGTAGGAGGAGCACAACTAGATCTAACAATAGATTTCTGCATAAAGTAACATTCAAAAATTTTCACAAGAGACAATATGATCCTTTTCTCCGTCGAGGATCAGTCTCTTGGCCTTCGCCATACCTTTCTTGAAGGCTTTCAATGGTGTTGCATCCACCAATTCAGCAACTGCACTGTCGATGAAGGCTTTGAGCTCATGCTCATCCAGAAGGAAGGATATCCTTGCTTTCCAGATTACGTAGTTGGAGACACCCTCCAACCGATCCTGTTCACGCAACCCACTGGCTACCATCTCACCCAACTGAATGTCGATTTACTGCCTCTAACCCTCTACGCAGCTGGCTCTACGCACTCCTTGTTGGAGCAAGCCAAATAATTCATGATCTCACTGCTTTTGCACTGGAAATCAGAGTTACTTGGGGAAGAAACTCTCTGAGGTCAGAAATCCTCAAATGTGTCTTCTGCTACTCTCTCCTGACGCTTTCTGCACCAACAACTGCTGCTACAGGAAAACTGCGTCTCATCAGTTGTTGGTCTACGTTGAATCTATTGCGATGCCCCCTCTGCCTCTGACAAACTGCAAACTAGAAAATCCTACCTGTTTGTCGGCTCACTTAGAGAGAGATTTCCTTATAGATCTAGCCCCTCCTGGCTTGAACTGCGTAATCACAGGGGAAATCGGTCTGCTCCTTATGCAGCACTTCGATATCCTCCTTCATCAACATTGGATCCTTCTAGTATGCTCTCTTGCTCTTCCTGCACTGCTAAACAAGCTCTGATACCATGTGAAAATTTGGTTACCTGAATCCTACTACGGCAACTGATGAGAATTCTTCTATTTGTTAATTACTTGAAGAAATTATTTATTGTGTTCTACGGTAAATATTGAAACCCATACACTATAGCCTTCACAAAATTAAACTGCGAAAAATAAATGTGCAGAAACAAGATCTGAGCAAGAATAAACAATATACACACGACACCGTTATTTTTGGACCAATGTCCCCGGAAAAACCGAATGCGGGAAAACCGGTGCAACTGCCAAGGGTTTGTTTATTATGTAGTAATTTTCTAAGTACAAACCTATGATTGTCGAGGCTGAAAAATCATACAGAGGAAAACTGACAAATAAAATCTCGTGAGAAGATCTCACTCTGCCACGGGAATTTGACACTGACGTTACCTCGAGATGAGCTGCTCTGCGCAGTGACTGCGTCACCCTCCGCAGTCTCTGCATCACCACTGAAGTTGCCTTCCCTCTTGTCGTTGGATCTCTCTGCTGACTAGAAACGAGGATTTCCTAGCCTCCAGAAAATCCCTCCAGCTACTGGCACTAACCCTCGATTGTTTCCTCAATAGAATTTCGAACTCCCTCTAAAGCACTGCGCAATCCCTGCATAGCCTCTGCATTACCTCTTTGTGGCTTTTACTGCCTCCTCTGCTTTGCACTCTCCGAATCAAGAAACTCTTCCAACCGAAAATTATCTCTACCCTTCTCTACAAATATCTTCTCGATCGATTTTCTCCCTGAACACTACTCACTAAAGAATTTTGATCTCTAGATTTTCTCTCTCGATGTGTTTTCCAAATGATCCATCAAGTCAATCTTATAATCTTTTTGTTGAGTCTTCAACAGTCGAGACTAAATCGTTAATCAAATGCTAAGATTAAGTTGACTTGATCTCTGTCTTTTCTAGAAGATTCACACTCCGTTTTAATTAATATCCAATGTCCATTAATTATTTTAATTTTCTAAGTGTAGACTTAGGGTACTGTTGACCACTGGAGTGACACCTGATGATAATGAGAAGACTCCAAGCCCAAGGATGAACCAGAAGACATTTGTACCATCATATATTATCAAATATCATCAGTTCAACAGATTTTTTGAACTCTACTTCTATTTCTCATCATCTTTCTCTTGTACCCAGATTCCACGCCTTACGGGGAATTGTAATAAGTGATGCTAGTAATGATGAATTTGAGTCAGTATTGAGTCTGTAACAGGCCTAGGTATCTTGGGACCTTGCCAACAAGTGAGTATTACTCTAGGAGTTTTTTTTCACTCGGTTAATTATCATCTCCCTACTAGGACTTAATAATTAATTGAGTTTTTTCCTCCAATTTTACCCCAAAGTCGGAGTACAGCGTGATGGTGAGGTCTTGTGTGAGTCCTAGTGTCTAGAGTCAATGCATATTACCATACTAGATCACATAAAAAAAATTATGGAATTTGGTTAGATCTAGGTAGTGATTTTTTAATTTTTTAGATTTCTCACAAGTCGAAAATTGCAATAAAAATTGTAATTAGATTGTAATAAGTGTTATCTAGAGAAGTTGTATGGGGTATGAGTAATCAAAATTACACCTCCCATCCTCAAATTTCTACTAAAACACACTTTTGAGGGGTTGATGATGAGTTTTGGACCCTCAAAACCCACATTTCCTAAGTTTAGTGGAAATTGTGGCATTTAATTAGGCTAGAATTAAATAAAATAGAGAGAAATAAATTATTCCATGTGACAAAATGATGTGGAAATTATCCTAAGTCAAAGAGTTGAATCAACGGACATGTGGAGGATGACTGAGCACACTGCATCATTAATTCATCATTTATTTTATCAAAATCGAATTTCCGAGAGATAAAGCGGCAAATACACACAAGGAAAATCGAATTTATTGAAGGTAGCTGAGCATAAAAGGAATATTCTACAGGATCAGTTGACTGAAGACCAAGTGGGGACCTCTTCTCACAAGCTATCTGGAGCGCAACAACACTTAACACTTCACTCAGAGGATTTACGCTATTCCTTGAGCTTAGACTGCGCAGTTACTCAGAGGAAACACACAGTTCTCAGAGGCCTACGCAGAAGTTCATTGAGATCATCTACAAGTAAGATTTCAGTTTGGTCGAGTCTGCAATGGTGGACTTGATGTAGCATAGAACTTCGTTTGGGTTATGGATGAGTTCACTGGATCATATGGGGAATTCGATTTTCCTTGGTGTGCACAAAAGAAATTCGATTTCACTCTGGGTGTCTCAGTCTTCTCCACATCGAACTTGGCTTATCTTTCCTTGGGATTTAGTTCAGTTCTCACATTCATTCGTCCTTGGGAATTGCTCCCAACTCTCTATATAACAAAGCCATGGGCTATTGTATTGTATCATGTTATGAGCTATTGGGCTTGAGGAAACTTTGCCATTTTGAAATTGCATATTAATAAAATCAAGACTTTGGAGTTATGAAGCGGATGTTCTCTTGGCGTAATGAGGCGATTCCTTTCCGTGTTTGTGTTTATTATGTTTGCATTTCCTTATTTGTTTGATCTACGTTAATTTATATTTTCCATATAGTGTGGATTGTTGCATGCAAGCTATCTTGCATGTGTCATTGTTTTAGAGCGTTATCTTAGAAGTAAGCTTGCTAAGGCATTTTAGGTGGAATGTTTAATTTATTTTGTTTCATTTAATGTTCTAATCCTCTTGCGAGTTCACGTTTGATTTCAAGTGTGTAGGAAAGATCCATTTTTACATTGTGTGCAGGAATTCCATCTGGGCATAGGAAATGTCTCAAATAGACTAACTCAATCCTAGACTCACAACGATCCAAGACTCAGTTTCTCCAACTCCAAGTTTTGCATCAATCGAGAATCAAAAGGGAGTGTCCTTATCCTCTAATCTATTTGATCATCAAAATTTAAATTTAAAAAAAAAAAAAATCCTTTGTAGAGTGTTTGAAAGTCATATTTGCTACTTCAAGAGCGTTTTCTAGACTACGCAAGAATGGGGGTTCACTCTCATTTCTTGGGCCAGCATCTTTGTATATTAATTTGTACTTTAGATCTTGTTTATTTCGTTCTAACATTCGATTTTATTTCGCAGCCCATAAGCTTGAGCGTGGACAACAAGGAGTTTGAGGAAAAGATGGCGAAAAACTATTGATCCTCCTTGCATGCAAAGCCTTCCACTACCTCAAAATCAATTTTTAGGGAGGTCGTGAGCACCTTTAGGACAGCAGCAACATCATCTTGGTCGTGGGCCTTGGAGCCTTGTAATATTTATGTTTTGAAGGTTTTGCCCATGAGCTTTTGTTGTCATCTTTGAGGAGGAGATCTAGCATTTTTCCAAGCTCTATCTTTGTAAAAGGATCTCCTTTTGGACAGCCTTCTTAGAGGCTCTTTTTTCTCATTTGTAACCGCTAATAAAATAACCTTTTTGCTCGAGGGAGAATGGGATATTTTTCCCATGGTATCCCCCTTCTTTGGTTGAAGAGGAAGGAACTTCTTGGGTGGATTGACTCATTTTCTGATTTTCATTTCATGCATGCTAAAGAATTAACAACTAATACACTCTACATCCATCTCACTAAATCTTGGATTAATTAACTTACATGCATGAGCTCCTAAGACTTCATTCTAGAGGAAATCTCCTTTGATATGTGTGAGCAATTTACATGGTTGGCAAGTTTCAATTACGTTAACGTTTATGCTTCATTATTTAGCCCATCCATGTTAATACATTTGAGGAATTATTGAAGCATTTTCTTCAAGTAAAGAAATTGTATCTAAATGAGAACTTATTTCATTTCACTTGCCCATTTAATGCTACGCCACACATAGGTTTATTTGTCTCTCAAGGTTCGGTTCATTATTTGCAAGTAAGCACTATCTTGTCTCTTGTGGAACATTGCATGTATCATTTAATTGGGATAAGTCAACATCGTTCTCATATCAACACTCATTAAAACTTTACCTCCAACATAAGTTGGTTGTATAGACCTTTAGGGACCCTCTACTCCCCTATCGACTCCTCACTGTGGGATCCACATGATTTGGCCGAGGGTGAGGTTTGGGGATTGAAAAGTTGATTTGAAATCTTTGTTGTAGAGATAGTTAATTAAAGTTAACCAAGAGCACTCTTCATCACATTTAATTTTACTTGTCTTTTGATGGTTTTTATTTTATTTTATGCAAGTATTGTGATGCTTTCGTTCCATTTTCGCAAAGTCTAATTTCATATTTATCATCTCACATTTTCAAGTTGTTTCTAACTATGGCAAGATATGTTTCAATCTTGTGATTTGGTTATCTCATAATAATTTTTATTTTGCAAATATCTTGTGCTAACAGTTTTTGTTTCCATTTCAGGATTACTGTGTTCTCATTTTTTTTTAACATTACTTTTACTTTTTAGCAAGTTATTTTTAAGGCACTGGTTGAATGGTTTATCATTATTATTTCAAAGTTGCTCATAAACGCTCATAAATCTCTAAAAAGGTAATCCATGTTTCACTCTAACAAAGTCTCCTAGAACCTCATATCCTTTTAACTTAGTTTCTTCACTTTAGGGGCCACCCCCCTTAGCTGACCTAAGAGAGAGCTAAAACGGAAAGAGTCGGGATCAGTTTGACAGCCCCTTCTCTGAGATCCTTGCCACCAACCACACCTTGTGGGGTTGAAGGCTTTTTCCACTGCCTTGTAAGTAGTTGTAGGCGGCAAGGAAAGCAATAACAGGTCCCATTAAAAACAATTAATTATTTCCATAAAACACAATCTGAGTGGAATTTTCCAAAACGCTTTCTGGGTTCTTTGGAATACATATGCCTAAGCCTCCCTGCAAAACTTGAGACTTAGAGCACATGTGATGCTACCAGAAATCAACATAGATATTAGGGGTTTTGATCCTCTTAAACTTAGGAATTCATTTTTTTCTTTTTAATTTTCTTTTTAGAATTTTAAACCCCTTCTTAAGTCTAAAACCCCTTCTCTCGGGTTCTTTGCCCAAAAACCCATTTGTGACCAAACTCACACAAACCCACCTCCTAGGGTTTTGTGGAATACCTCCTGAGCTACACACTTCAACACTCCCTCTTAGTGAGGGAGGTACTTCCACTGCTTGAAAGTCTCTGGCGACACTATCCAATCTGGCATCCATCATTGCAACATTACCTGTAGAATGGGTCATTGTCTCTATAATCTCTCTACCTCATCAAAACCTACAGATCTCGAACTTCCATAGGATTGCTCCCTCTAAAGATAGACTCCCTCTAAATTTATACGATCTCCACTGGCTCACATGCTTCCACGCGCACACTTTGATCCACTAGCCCTTCAAAGTAGCTGTGATACCATGTTGAAATTTTCGCGGCATATAACAATCTAGGTTTGGATCTTACAATGTCTGACACAACCAACTCAAATGCCACAACAAGACTAATTTGCATAGCGGAATCTACATATATCAGTGAATCAACTAGTGCACATGACAATTTTTAACTTTTTCAAACCCTTCTCTGTTATATTAACAAACTATAATACAATAATTTAGGTGTCATTTACCAGGGATCATGGCCCTCATATGTTAAAATTGGCAACTAGGGCCAAATGCCAACTTGGACAGCTCATATGATGGAGATAATATTTTTATTGGATTCCTCTTTTCGAGAGGTGCAAGATTGATCTAAAGATCATCTTGTTCGGACAAGCAGAAGTGTGATTTTGAATTTATTATTCACACGTGTAAATTGTCAAGGCAGCCTTAGTCAAATGTAGGCTCATGAAGCCCAATAGTTGTGTCTCCACACCCTCAACGAATTGTATAAATAGGAGTGACCTTCTCCTCATTTGGACATCACTCATCTCATCACACATCTTCTCTCTCCTCTCCTTGTTGGTTCGTACAAGTCTGGGCAACTCTCTATCTACCTCGCACGTGTGAAACAGGAAGCCAAATTATAGTATGGACTGCAGGTCGAATTACAAGAAAACAAGTCAGCGTTGACCGAGGGTCAACTCACCTCCTTCGACTGTGATTTCAGGGTAGAAAATCCGATTTTTGAACGCCGCATTTATTGGCACAAGTTTCGAGGCAATTTGACCACTTTGACCAGCGTTGACTCTCTGGTTAGGGCTGAAGTTTATTGTTGTTGACTGTTGATTTTGACAGAATTGTTTAGGGCAAGTTATTTGATATTTGTACTCTCTCTCTTTGCTGAACTATTGAAGAATAATAAGAAGAATTTGATCAAAGAGTTTTCCCTGGCATCCGCCAAATATTGTGTCCTCTTGTCTTAGATTGTCTTTTGCTTATTGTTTATGTTCTATCTGCATTTACTATCAATGTGCTTAAGGAACATTGAAGTAAATTGTGCTTAAGCATAGAACATACCATTGTTTTCTAAAATTAACATGGAATCAGAGCCCAAGTGAAGATAAAGCCCAAGCAAGAGTGAGAAAAGCAATCACTAAGATCTATTGGACAAGGACAAGATTCAATGGCATCCTCATCTTACTTCAAATCTAAGGACAAGCTCAATGATAAATTTGATTATCATGCATTGAAGATGTCTCTAGACTTGACTTTGGAAGAAAATGATATCATGGACTATGTGCAGGGAAATATTGTTGAGCCTCCTTCAAATGCATCGGCAACCACTAAAACAAAGTACAAGAAAGGTGAGGTCAAAGCTAAGAAGATCATCAAGGATTCCATTCAAAAAAATTGGTTGCTTAAATTTCCAAGCTGAGCACATCTAAGGAGATGTATGACAAGTTGGTAAGTATGTTTAAAGCTAGCACTACAAATCAAATCCTCTTTCTCAAGAACAAGTTGAAGGATGTAAAGATGGATAGAGGGGAATCCATTCAATCCTAATTCATGAGGATTACTGAAATCAAAAATGACCTTCTAGCTATTGGAGAAGTTATTGCTGATCGGGAGCTCACTCTTATTTCCCATGGAGGTCTTCCCCAAGCATGTGATGTGTTTAATACCACTATCCTCAACAATGATAGGATTCCAGGTTTTGATGAATTGTTGACTACATGCAATCAAGAAGAGACAAGAATGATAGAGAAAGATGTGCCTTCAAATAGGAATGATCCCACTGCATTCTCCACTCATGCTAAAAGGAAGAACAATGTTGGTCCAAAGAAACAAGGTGAAGGAAGACAGGGATTCAAAGATGGAAGAAAGGGAAGATGCTTCAATTGTAACAAGTTTGGCCACTATGCTAGAGAGTGTCCTAATATAAGGGATACACCACGGGATGATGATAACAACAACAACCACAACAATTTCAAGGGCAACAACAACCATCAAAGGAATAACATGTTCAACAACAAAGGAAAGAGAAATGCTCCCGCTACACGATATGGAAATGGTCGACCTACAAAGAAGTCAAGAAACTCCAGGTATGAGGAATCTAATGTTGTAGATAAGCAAAATGAATTTTATCTTATCTTTGCCCTCACTACTGCCACTCCTCCAGACACATTGGATAATTGGTTGATTGATAGTGGTGCCTCAAGGCACTTCACTGGGTACAAAAAGGCCCTCTCAAATTTGATTGAAAAGGAAACTAATTTGGAGATCATACTTGGAGACAATGCCACCTACCCCGTGAAAGGGGCAGGGATTGTTACTCTTCATTTAAATCAAGGTCAAATCTGTTGAAATTTTGTGTATTTGGGGTCGCATCAGTTGTGCTCTAGCTCCCAAAATGTGTGGAGGGACTAAAGTACACTGGATCTACAAGACCCAGAAATGGATTTGGGAAATTTCATCTGGTTTAGGAGATATTAAATTAATTAATTATTTTAATGTATTTCTTAAGTTAAAACTTAGGAAAATAAAATAATTAAAGTGAATTTAATTAAACATGTGATAAAATTATCTTAAGTCACACGGATCAAGCTTTCTTTTAATCTTAGCCATTAATTAAAGATTTAATCTTAGGCGTTGATTTGTCAACGAGAAAAGTATAAAACAAAGGATTGGGGTCATTTGTAAAACACACATGGAGGCAGAGCACTGAAGCTAAGCTGAGATTCTAGGGCGGGGTTGCTAAGAATTTTCAAAAGTGTTTCAGTTGCAGAGAGGGGAATTTAGACCAAGGGGATGATCTGATCTCGGGGTCTAGAATACACAAGAAGTAGAGAAAAGATCAGCAAGGACAGCGCAGGAAGGCAGCAACAGCAACAGCAACAGCAGCAGTAGCAGCAGTGTCTTTCAAAGGCAGCGGTGGCGTTTCTAGGCCTAGATCTGGCTGAGTTCTGTAAATCCCGGTTGAGGGTGTAAATCAGCCAGTATTTTTGGTCTTAGATCAGCTAGGCGCTGTAGATCTAGAGTTTTCTCTGTAGATTTTTCAAAATCTGGAACCCAGAGTTGTATTCATAAATATTCTAATTAATAGAACCCTCCAACAGCCAGAGACCGGTTTTCCCACATTGAGTTTTTCTGGGGACAATTTGTCCAGAAATAACTGTGTCACTATGTGTATGTGTGCATATGCTTATTCTAGATCTGAATTAGTAGAGATATGTTATGTGTGTTGCTTTGATGTTAACTTGAAATTATTTAGTTAATAACTTGTATAAGTAGGGGAAGCTTAACCATATTAATAGTAATAATTTCTGCATAAGAATTAAGATTCGGAAATTTCTACATGGTATCGGAGCAATTGCAGATCTGAAGGGGTGGCGCAGTTGACAGGAAGGGAAAATCTGACATGAACCAAGGGAAGGGTTCATGCAACCAAAAGGACTCACAGTCCTCCAGAGCATGCAGAAATGCAAAGGGAACATGACATGAAAGTGTTGGCATCCAGACTAGAGGAGGATCTTGCATGTGTGTCAAGCACAGCTCCTCCTGATGTTTGGTATATTGACAGTGGAGCATCTGCTCATATGACGGGGGTTCGAGAATGTTTTTCGAGCTATCAAGAAGAGCAGATGAATTTCCAAATAACCATGGGGAACAAAATAAAATGTACCCCCATCGAAAGAGGTACCGTAACTTTTCAGACGGAAGATGGCCACAAGATTCGAGCCACGAATGTTCTGCATATACAAGGGTTGGGGATGAGCTTACTCTCGGTGTCTCAACTTCAGAACAAGGGCTACGATGTATACTTTATTCAAGACAAAGTATATGTCAAACATCCTAACTGGAATAAAAGGGCACAAATTGGAGTAAGGAGTCACAAGTTGTATAAGCTTCAGCTTGAATCTCCGATGGCCCTGATCGGCGGTACAGACGAAAGAGATATGAATGAGTTATGTCACAAAAGGATGGGGCATCTACATCATGGAGCCTTGAGGATTCTCAAAAATATTGTCATAGGGGCTCCTGAACTCAGCACAAAGAAAGACGATGTTTGCAAAGGATGCGTACTAGGGAAGTACGCTAAGGCAGCATTTCCAAGAAGCAGCAGCAGAGCCAAAAGTGTATTAGAGTTAATACACTCTGACATTTGCGGTCCAATGTCTACAACAGCTCTTAGTGGGGCAAAATATTTTGCCACCTTCATTGATGATTATTCCAGGAAAACTTCGATCTATTTTCTGAAGACCAAAGATGAAGTCTTTAATCGGTTTAAAGATTTCAAAACATTGGTGGAAAACTCTACAGGAAAGAAGATAAAGAAGTTAAAATCAGATAACAGTGGAGAATATATCGATAAAGACTTCACAAATTTCTGTGAGCAAGAAGGCATCAAGAGAGAGTGGACAACTCCCTACAATCCAGAACAAAATGGAGTTGCAGAACAGAAGAATCGGACCATAATAGAAGCTGGAAGGGAAATGTTGTACGACTAGGAAATGCCCAAATTCTTATGGGCAGAGGCCTGCAACACAGTAGTCTATATTCCGAACAGAGTTCCAAATAGGGCTTTGGGGAAGGTGACTCCCGAAAGTGTGTTCACAGGCAGCAAGCCTAAAGTGAGCCACATCAGGATATTCGGCAGCGTAGCATATTGCCATGTTCTAGAGGAAAAGTGGAAGAAACTGGATCAAACTGCGGAAAAGGGTTTTCTGATGGGCTACAGTGAGAATGCAAAGGCATACCACGTCTATATTCCAGAGAGCAGGAAAGTCGTGGTAAGAAGCGATGCAAAATTCCTTGAAGAAAGAGCCTTTAGGAAATCTCGAGAGATGGCCACAGATACGCAGATTGAGGAAGATCCACTGGTACAGCCTCAACGACCTCTGGAGGAGAGGTCTAGTGCCTCTCCTAGGCACAATTGTTCTGAAAGAAGCTCCTCCGATGAAGAACAGGAGGAAGAACAAGTGAGACCACCCACCACTGATGGGAGACCAAGCAGAGAACTCCAACAGATTCTTAGAGATGCAGAAGGATTTGTTGGAACACCTAGAGAAAGAAAGAGGATAAGAAAACAACCTGACAGATATCAAGCACTGGTAGCTCAGGTTGGAGAGCCCTCTACCTTTTGAGAAGCAGCTCAACATCAGGTATGGGTAGATGCCTTGGTGGAGGAGTATAGCTCCATCATGACAAATGATGTCTGGGAAGTAGTCCCTAGACCACAGGACAGGTCTGTTGTAGGATCCAGGTGGATCTACAAGATCCAATATGCTACAGATGGTAGCATAGAGAAATTCAAAGCAAGATTTGTAGCAAAGGGGTATGCCCAGAAAGAAGGCATTGACTATGAAGAGACGTTTGCTCCAGTAGCACGGTACACTTCTATCAGATCCATCATCTCTTTGGCAGCATAGATGGGATGGGAGATTCATCATATTGATGTCAAGACTGCGTCCTTGAACAGTGTGATAGAGGAGGAAGTGTACATAGAACAGCCAGAGAGCTTCGAGACACATGAGCAGAAGACTCATGTTTGCAGACTTAAGAAAGCCTTGTATGGCTTGAAACAAGCCCCCAGGGCATGGTATGGTCGGATTGATGGCTACTTGCAGAAGATGGGGTTCGTCAAGAGTGACGCAAATCCCAACTTATACTACTTGAGAGTAGGAGATGAGCCACTTATTCTTGTTTTGTATGTGGATGATTTGTTTTTGACTGGGTCATCCAAGCTCATCATGGACTGCAATGAGAATCTGGCAACAGAAATTGACATGAAGGACCTGGGACAGATGCACTATTTTCTTGGGTTAGAAGTTTGGCAGCATGAAGGGGAAATCTACCTAGGGCAAGGAAGATACACGACAAAGATTCTGAAAAAATTCCAGATGGAAGACTGTAGACCCATGGCCACGCCAATGATCACTAACTGCAAGAAGATAGACACATCAGAGGATGATGAGGCTGATCCCACCTTGTACAAACAGCTCATAGGGTCATTGATGTATTTGGTCAATACAAGACCAGACATCTGCTATGCAGTGAATACCCTCAGTCAGTTCATGGTGGAACCAAGGAGGGCTCACTGGGCAGCAGCTAAACATATTCTCGGATACTTGAGAGGGACAGTCGAGTATGGGCTAAAGTATACGAAGGAAAATGAAATTCAGTTAAGTGGGTTCACAAATGCAGACTGGGCTGGAAGCACAGTAGATCGGAAAAGTACCAGTGGGTACTGTTTTAGTCTCGGATCAGGAATGACCTCCTGGTGTAGTAGGAAACAAAAGTCCATAGCACTGAGCTCAGCCGAGGCAGAGTACATGGCAGCAAGCACGGCTTCGTGTGAAGCCATATGGCTCCACAAATTAATTTTGAACCTACTTAAGAAACGAATAGAGCCGACCAAGATCATGTGTGATAATCAAAGTTGCATCAAGCTCTCTAAGAATCCTGTGTTTCATGACCGGTCGAAGCACATTGACATTCAGTGTTACTTTGTCCGAGGCTATGTTCAGAAGGGAGCAGTACAGTTACGATACATTCCTACAGGTGAACAAGTAGCAAACATTGTCACAAAGGCTCTAAATAAGGTTAAGTTCACTTACTTCAGAGAGAAGATGGGAATGATCGAGAACCCCTTCCACTAGAGGAAAGGGTGGTCTTCCGAAGAAGAGGGAGCTGCAGTATAGTGGTTGCAATGGCAATGGCAGAGTCATGGGCAGCAGTACAAAATGGCAGCAGCAATGCAGAGTTGAGTGGCAGGAGGCCAAGCTTCAACAGCACAGAACCAGTGCCCAAAATAATGTAATGCATGAGTGTGATGTATTGCTAGAGCACACCCTTGATGCTAAGAGCGAGTGTTGAGATTTTGTGGATTTGGGGTAGCATCAGTTGTGCTCTAACTCCCAAACTGTGTGGAGGGACTAGAGTACACTGGATCTACAAGACCTAGAAATGGATTTGGGAAATTTCATCTGGTTTAGGAGATATTAAATTAATTAATTATTTTAATGTATTTCCTAAGTTAAAACTTAGGAAAATAAAATAATTAAAGTGAATTTAATTAAACATGCGATGAAATTATCTTAAGTCACACGGATCAAGCTTTATTTTAATCTTAGCCATTGATTAAAGATTTAATCTTGGTCGTTAATTTGTCAACGAGAAAAGTATAAAGGAAAGGCTTGGGGTCATTTGTAAAACACACATGGAGGCAAAGCACTGAAGCTAAGCTGAGATTATAGGGCGGGTTTGCTAAGAATTCTCAGAAGACTTTCAGTTGTAGAGAGGGGAATTTAGACCAAGGGGATGATTTGATCCTGGGGTCTAGAATACACAAGAAGCAGAGAAGAGATCAATAAGGACAGCGCAGAGGAAGGTAGCAACGGCAGCAGTAGCAGCAGTGTCTTTCAGGGGCAGCGCCGGGGTTTATAGGCCTAGATCTGGCTGAGTTCTGTAAATCCCGATTGAGGGTGTTGATCAGTCAGTATTTTTGGTCTTAGATCAGCCAGGAGCTGCAGATCTAGAGTTTTCTCTGTAAATTTTTCCAGATCTGGAACCCAAAGTTGTGTATTCAGAAATATTCTTAATAATAGAACCCTCCAGCAGCCAGAGACCGGTTTTCCCACATTGGGTTTTTCCGGAGACAGTTTGTCCAGAAATAACTGTCACTGTATCTATGTGTGCATATGCTTATTCTAGATCTGAATTGGTAGAGATCTGTTATGTGTTTTGCTTTGATGTTAACTTGAATTTATTCACTTAATAACTTGTATAAGTAGGAGAAGCTTAACCAGATTAACAGTAATAATTTCTGCATAAGAATTAAGATTCAAAAATTTCTACAAAATCCTTCATCTACAAGATGTATTATATGTACCTGACTTGAAAAAGAACTTGGTATCTATTTCTGCGATGGAAGACAAAGGCTTCAAGGTGCCATTTATTGATGGGAAGGTACGTATTTGGCAAATAAATTTCAAAGATGCTTATACACTTGGACTTAGGGTTGAAGGTCTTTATTAGAGGTTGGAGGAAGTCCTTTGGGAGCCATGACATGCAACATTTCTCTTCAATCCGAATTATGGCACTGGAGGTTTGCTCACCTTCATTATAAAGCTCTACCTGATGCTAGGAAGATGGTCACAGGTATGCCGGGGCCCGGAATTCAAAGTAGAACATGAAGGTGTTTGTCAGGGTTGTACCAAAGGAAAACATACAAGGTGACCATTCCCCTCCATTGAAAGTAAGACTACCGACATTCTACAATTGATCCATTCTGAATTTTCTGGTATGTTGCCCGTAACATCTGTGGGAGGATATTTGTACTATGTTATTTTATGGATGACTTCTCTCGCAAAACTTGGATCTATTTCTTGAAGAAGAAGGACGAAGTGTTTAAGTGGTTCCGCTCTTTCAAAGCCTTGGTTGAAAACCAAACAGGGAAGAAGATCAAAATATTGAGGACCGATAATGGAACCGTATATGATTCAAATGAGTTCAATGACTACTATAGAGGAGCTGGCATTAAGAGGGAGACCACTACTGCATATACTCTTGAGCAAAATGGAGTTGCTGAAAGGAAGAATCGAACCATCATTGAAGCTACTTGTGCCATGCTTCATGACCAAGGCCTACCGAAGTTCTTATGGGGAGAAGCTTCCAACACTGTCATGTATGTTCAAATAGATTCCCACATCAAGCATTGGACTCCAAGACTCCCAAAGAAGTTCTCACCAGTAAGAAACCCGATGTTTCTGACTTTAGAATTTTTGGTAGTCCCGTGTATTTTCATGTGTCGAAAGAAAAGAGAAGCAAGTTGGATGCATCTGGGAAGAAAGGAACATTTGTGGGCTAAAGTGAAACTTCAAAGGCATATAGAACTATGTTGCACGAAACTTCTAGGATTCTGACATTTTGGGCCGTACCCGTAACCAAAACTCCGAAACTCAACCGAAACTCGACCATCATGTAATCATCTATGAGGGTTAACATAGACTCGATTTTCCTTCTAAATTGTCATCTATGGGTCTTATTTCCTTTTTTTCTTGCAAGATTATGTGCTATTCACTTATTTATAGATTTCTTTATATATATATATGATGTTTTGACTGTCGTTTCGGCTAACGTTTCCATTTTTGGGAGGTGACGTTTCTAAATGTACCCGTTTCGAAAATTCCGAAACATTTCAACGTTGCGTGCAACTTAGATATAGAATCTATGTGCCTGGTCAAAGGTAAGTGGAAATAAGCCATCATGTCACCTTCGATGAAGATGCTATGAAAATTTGGTTACCCAAATCCTACTACAACAACTGATTAGATTTCTCCCATTTGTTAATTACTGAACAAATTATTTACGGTGTGACACAGTAAATATCGAAATCAAATACACTGCAGCCTCCACAACATAAAATATTGCGAAAAATACAACGCAGGAAAATCTAGATCCACACACAGAAATACACTGTTATTTTTGGACTAAGTCCCTGGAAAAACCCAACTTGGGAAAACTAGTGCAACAGCTAAGGGTTTTAATTATTATGCAGTAGCAAATTTGAGTACAAATCTTTGGATACTCAAACTGGCTATCTGATATAGAGAAAAACTGAAAACAATCTAGTGAGAAAAATTATCACATCCACGGGCAATCTGGCACTAACCTTAGCTCTAGTTGAGCTACTCTGCACTGCCTCTGCACAGTGACTGCATCACCCTACGCAATTTTGTGTCACATCTTGGAGCACGCTGCCTCTTCTGTTGTTGGTCTCTCGCTGACTAAAGAATGGAGCCTTCTGGCCTCCCGGACTCACACCTCGGCTTCTGGCACTAGATCTAGACTATCTTCCAGCAAAATTTCAGACTCCCTCTGAAGCTCTGCACTACCTCAACGCGGCTTTGCGTGGCACTGCGCTGCCTCTCTATGGATTTGTTGTCTCTCTACTATGCACTCACCGGATCTAGAAAAATATTCTCTGACCTTGCTATCCCTGCCCCTCACTGCAATCGAATCACTAGATCTCTCTCCGGCAACTCAACGTTCCTACTCTGAGAATTTGATCACCCAGCAAATTCGATCTCTCAAGTGTGTTCTCCAAGTGCCCATCGAGTTCCTTCTTATATTATCTCGTTGACATATCAACAGCCAAAATTAAAACATAATCGATGGCTAAGATTCGCTTGGACTCGATCCTCGTCTTCATCTAGAAGATTCTCACCAGATTTAATTAATACACTTTAATTAATCACATTCCCTAAGTTTAGACTTAGGAATACATTAAAAAAGATTAATTATTTTAATTAAATCATCTCCAGGTTGAATTTTCCCAAACAATTTCTGGGTCTTGTAGAATGCATGTGTCTTAACCTCTCTACAAAATCTTGAGGCTAAAGCATATCCGATGCTATAAAAATCAACAGATGTTGCCCTTGGAAAGGTTAGAGATCTTCCTATTCCAAGGAAGGGCAAACATGAAAATGCAGGAAAGCAAGAAGAACCGATGCCTAAAGTTGAAGGTTCGATGGATCCCATTGATCCACCTCCTGGTGAGCCCTCTTCCTCAAAAAGGAAACCCTCATGGCTCAAAGACACTCTCGAAGATGCCGAGAGACACATTGCACCGAGGGGGACATTTCGTGAAAGTAAGACGCCGAACAGGTACCTGTTGATTTGTGGTAGCATCGGATGTGCTCTAAGTCTCAAATTTTGTGGAGAGGCTTAGACACATGTATTCCAGATAACCCAAAAATCGTTTTGGGAAAATCCACCTGGAGACAGTTTTATTTGATAAATTAATTTATTTTTTTAATGTGACCCTAAGTCTAAACTTAGGAAATTAAAATAATTAATGGGTATTAATCTAAACTATAGGTGTAACTTCTAGAAGAAGACGAGGATCAAGTCAATGATCTCAACCATTTATTAGCTTCTAATATGGGTCATTGAATGTCAACGAGAAGATTATTTAAGAAAGCTTGAGGGTCATTTTGAAATTACACCAACGCAGATACTCAGTTGACTGAGAAGATCGATTTTCTCACTCGCTAAAGTTTGGCACGAGAAATCGATTCAAAGGGAGAGTTGCAGGGTGGAGAGAGAGAGGGGATCAACAAGAGCTGAGAGTACAAAATCCGACCAGAAGAAGCAGCGCAGAGGCAGTGACGCAGTGGCAGAGACAGCGCAGAGGTCGTGACGCTGGGACTGCGCAGAATTTGACGCAGTGAGACAGAGAGGCTCAGGGGCTCTCCAAGGTCAGATATTCACTGAAAAGCACATGAGGAAATTGCTATAAATTTCTCACGAATATTCCTCTTCTACTATGCTGGTTATTTTCTGTACAAGAGATTTTGTTGAAGAATAATAAATAAACCCTCATCTGCTGCACTGGTTTTCCCACATTGGGTTTTTCCGGGGACAATTGTCCAAAAACAACTGTGTTAATCTTGTGCTTGTATTTCTTTATAGTTTACTTAGTATTATGGTTGTGAAGACTGTAGTAGAATTTATTTTGATGCTTACTGAAGTAATTTCAGTAAATAACTTATTTCTGAATGATAAGTAGGAGAAATAATATCAGATACTGCAGTAGGAAGTTCGTTGTAGAAATTTTCACATGGTATCAAAGCCAGACCGAGCAAAGGCACAGAAGAGATCTGCGTTGAAGGGAAGTCGTGGTGATGCATTGACAGCAAATCGAACTCCAAAGGGATTGCGCAATTTTCTGCAGAGACTGCCAGAGAAAAGAAAAAGCACGATGGAAGATCATGAAATTTCAGAGTTATCTAACAGATTGGAAGAGGAATTTGCATGTTTATCGACTTCTGCATCAGTCGATGATTGGTACATTGATAGCGGGGATTCAGCTCATATGACTGGAGTTCGAGAATATTTCTCAAGCTATCAAGAAGAATGGATGAACTTCCAGATAACTACGGGAAACAAAACAAAGTGTACCCCAGAAGGAAGAGGGACTATAGCATTTCAAACAGAAGTAGGAGATAATCTTCGAGCCACGAATGTACTGCATGTGCCAGGATTGGGAATGAACTTACTTTCAATGTCCCAGTTGCAGGACAAGGGATATGATGTGTACTTCATTGGAAGGAAAGTATACGTCAAACATCCAAGCTAGAAGAAAAAAGCTCAGATTGGAACTCGAAGCAACAGACTATACAGGCTGCATCTTGAGTCTCCAATGGCACTGATAGGCAGAGATCTCAATGGATAAAAGGATATTAATGAGCTATGGCACAAACGAATGGGGCATCTACACCATGGAGCTCTGAGAATACTCAGAGAAACTTTGACGGGAGTTCCAGTCTTGTGTACAAAGCACGATAACGTATGCAGAGGATGCGTACTAGTGAAGTACGCAAAAGCAGCATATTCCATAAGTAACAATAGGGCTCCAAGTGTATTAGGGCTAATACACTCAAATATCTGCAGACCAATGTCTACCAGAGCTCTTAGCGGTGGCGAATATTTCGTCACCTTTATTAATGATCACTCCAGGAAAACTTGGATCTATTTCTTAAAAACCAAGGATGAGGTCTTTGATCAGTTCAGAGAATTCAAAGCTCTGGTTGAAAATCTGGCAAGGAAGAAGATAAAAGTATTGCGCTCAGATAATGGTGGAGAGTACAGTGACAAGGACTTCTCAGATTTCTGCGCAAGAGAGAACATCAAAAGAGAATGGACAACTCCATATAATCCGGAGCAGAATGGGGTTACAAAGCGGAAGAACAAGACTATTGTGGAGGCAGCAAAGGCAATGTTATATGACCAGGACATGCCTAGATTCTTATGGGCAAAAGCATGCAACACAGCTGTATATATCCATAATAGGACTCATCATAGGGACTTGGGCAAGAGAATGCCCGACAGTATCTTCACATGGAAGAAGTCAGAAGCGAGTCATTTCATGATATTTGGAAGTGTGGCATATTGTCACATTCCAAATGAAAAATGGAGCAAATTAGATTAGACTGTAGAGAAGGAGTATCTCGTAGGATAAAGCGAGACCTCAAAGGCATACAAAATCTACATTCTAGGCAACAGGAAGATTGTAGTCAAAAGGGATGTAAAGCTCATGGAAGACAAAGCTTTCAGGAAATCCCAAGAGATGCCTCCTGGAGAGAAGTCTGAGGATGTTCCTCTGGTCCAGCAGCAGCAGGGCGAATAACTAGCAAGTGGACAGACATCTGGATCAAGCACCGTAACTAGTACCAGTATTTCCTCAAGCGAGGAAAATCCAGATAGTTCGTAGCAGAGGGGACAGTAGGAAGAGGAACTAGTTGAGCCACCCACCACCAGTGGAAGAATAAGTAGAGAAGTACGCCAAACGTTGAGGGAGACAGAGGAGTTTGTTGGAGCTCCTACAACCGAGAAAAGGCAGCGTAGACAACCTGACATATACCAAGCCTTGGTAGCACAAGTCGAAGAACCCTCTAGCTTTCGAGAGGTTGTACAACATTAGGTCTGGGTGGATGCCATGGTAGAGGAGTATAGCTCTATCATGACTAACGATGTCTGGGAAGTCGTGCCTAAACCAGAGAACAGATCAGTTGTAGGTTCGAGATGGATCTACAAGATCAAGTATGTTGCAGATGGCAGCATAGAGAAATACAAGGCTAGGTTCATGGCCAAGGGGTATGCACAAAAAGAAGGAATCGATTATGAGGAGACCTTTGCCCCTATTGCCAGATACACCTCCGTCAGATCGGTTGTGTCCTTAGCAGCGCAGATGGGATGGGAAATTCACCAAATGGATGTCAAGGCAACGTTCTTGAATGGGGTGATAGAAGAGGAGGCGTACATTGAATAGCCTGAAGGCTTTGAGACCCATGAGAAATAATCTCATGTATGCAAACTGAAGAAAGCCCTATATGGGCTCAAGCAAGCACCCAGAGCATGGTACGATCATATTGACGGGTACTTGCAGTAGTTGGAATTTTTCAAGAGTGACGCGGATCCCAACCTCTATTATTTGATGGTAGAGAATGAGCCACTTATCCTAGTAATGTATGTAGACGATATGTTCCTTACAGGATCATCTAGACTCATCAAGGACTGCAAGAAGAACCTGGAAGTTGAATTCGAAATGAAGGATTTGGGGTTGATGCATTACTTTCTAGGATGGGAGGTATGGTATAAAAATGGACAAATCTTCCTAGGACAAGGAAGATATGCCTCAGAAATTCTAAAGAGATTCGGGATGCAGGATTTTCGACCCATGGCAACACCCATGATAACCAACTGGAAGAAGATTGATGCATCAGAAGACAAGGAAGTGGGCCCCACCTTGTACAGGCAGCTCATTGGGTCACTTATGTATCTGGTCAACACCAAGCCAGACATCTGCTTTGCTGTCAACACCCTCAGACAGTTCATGGTAGAACCGAAGAGGGTACACTAGGCAACAGCGAGGTATATTCTCATATATGTGTGGGGAATAGTCAGATACGGGTAGAAATACACTCGTGGAGGTGATGTCAGATTGAGCGGGTTCACAGACGCAGATTAGGCAGGCAGTTCAGTAGATCGGGAGAGTACCTTAGGGTACTACTTCAACATTGAATCAGGGATGACCTCCTGGTGCAATAAGAAGCAGAAATCCATAACACTGAGCTCAGCAGAGGCATAATATATGGCAGCAAGCACAGCTACGTGCGAAGCCATATGGCTTAGAAAACTTCTAGTGAATCTGTTCAGAAGAAAGATGGAAGTGACTTGGATCTACTGTGATAACCAGAGTTGTATCAAATTCTCTGAGAATCCGGTATTTCATGATCAGCCAAAGCACATTGACATCAGGTGTCATTTTATTAGAGACTGTGTTCAGCGAGGGGCAGTACAGTTGCAGTACGTCCCCACAGGGAGTCAGGTGGCAGACATACTCACCAAAGCTCTTGGGAGAGCCAAGTTTGTTCACTTCAGGGAGCAAGATGTGTATTGTAGAGAATCTATTTCAGTAACAGAAACAGGTGATATCTTAGCCATAGATGCAACATTGAGAGGGAGTTGCAGTACAGATGCAGTGTTGATCGTGGCAGGGTCAGCAGCAGTACAGTTGCAGCAGCAGCGTAGAGGGAGATGCTTCAGAGTCAGAGCAATATGCAGCAGGGTGTATTGTTAGAGCACATTCCTCGCTAAGAGGGAGTGTTGATTTGTGGTAACATCGGATGTGCTCTAAGTCTCAAATTTTGTGGAGAGGCTTAGACACATGTATTCCAAATTTCCACATAACCCAAAAATTGTTTTGGGAAACTCCACCAGGAGACAATTTTATTGGATAAATTAATTATATTTTTTAATGTGACCCTAAGTCTAAACTTTGGAAATTAAAATAATTAATGGGTATTAATCTAAATTGTGTGTGTAGCTTCTAGAAGAAGACAAGGATCAAGTCAAGATGATCTCAGCCATTGATTAGCTTCTAATTTGGGCCGTTGAATGTCAACGAGAAGATTATTTAAGAAAGCTTGAGTGCCATTTGGAAATTACACCAAGGCAGATACTCAGTTGCCCAAGAAGATCGATTTTCTCATTGGCTGAAGTTCGGCACGAGAAATCGATTTAGCGGGAGAGTTGCAGGGTGGAGAGAGAGAGGGGATCAGCAAGAGCTGAGAGTACAAAATCCGACCGGAAGAAGCAACGTAGAGGCAGGGACGCAGTGACAGACACAGCGCAGAAGCCATGAAGTTAGGACTGCGCAGTCAGTACGGAGAAGCTGACGCAGTGAGACGCAAAGACGCTCAAGGGTTCTCCAGGGTCAGATATTCACTGAAAAGCACGTGAGGAAATTTTTGTAAATTTCCTCACGAATATTCCTCTTCTATTCTGTTAGTTATTTTCTGTACAAGAGATTTTGTTGAAGAATAATAAAAAAACCCTCATTTGTTGCACCAGTTTTCCCACATTGGGTTTTTCCAGGGACAATTGTCCAAAAACAACTATGTCAATCTTGTGCTTGTATTGCTTTATACTTTGCTCAGTATTATGGTTGTGAAGACTGCAGCAGAATTTATTTTGATGTTTACTGAAATTTCTGTAAATAACTTATTGTTGAATAATAAGTAGGAGCAATAATATCAGATACTACAATAGGAATTTCGTTGTAGAAATTTTCACAGTACCAAGAGTACATAGCTTCCATGAGCACCATTGTTCAATTTGAGCCTTGCACATTCGAAGAAGTCGTCAAGCACCAAGTTTGGAAGGATGCGATGAACGAAGAGTATGAGTCGATCACAAAGAATGATGTCTGGGATGTGATTCCTAGACCCAAGGGCAAGTCTGTGGTCACCTTGAAATGGCTTTACAAAATCAAACATGGAGTTGATGGGAGTGCTGAAAATTTCAAGGCCATGTTGCCCAAGGCTTCTCTCAAAAGGAAGGTGTGGACTGTGATGAGATATTTGCATCGATTGCTCGATACACCACTATCCAATCTATCATCGCCCTTGTTTCCTCTCAAGGTTGGAGCCTACACCAAATGGATGTCAAAATTGCTTTCTTGCATGGCTCGCTTAAGGAGGGAGTCTATGTAGAGCAACCTGTGGGGTTCGAAGTTCTGGATCAAGAGTCACATGTATGCAAGTTGAAGAAAACCCTCTATGGGTTGAAGCAAGCCCCCAGGGCTTGGTATGAGAGGATCGACAACTATCTTATGAAGCTGGGTTTTACAAGAAGTGAAGCTAACCCAAACCTTTACTTCAAGGTTGAAAATGACAGGCCTCTCATTTTGGTACTTTATGTGAATGATCTTTTCCTAACAGGTGCAAGCCCTCTCATTCATCAATTCAAAAGGGAGTTGGCTTTCGAATTCAAGATGAAGGACCTAGGGTTGATGCACTAGTTTCTAAGCTTGGAGGTCTGGCAAAAGCCAGGAGAGATTTTCCTTTCTTAAGGAAAATACATTGTGAAGCTACTCAAAATATTTGGGATGGTGGACTGCAAGTCTGTGACTACTCCACTGGAACTCAACTTCAAGAAGCTATGCCGAAGTGTTGTTGGGCCTGATTTGGGAAACCCTTCCAAGTATCGACAACTCGTGGGGGCCATGATGTTCTTGGTGAACTCCTCTCCGGACACATGTTTCGCAGTGAATACGTTGAGTCAATTTATGGTCGAGCCTCATAACATACATTAGATTGCTACAAAGAATCTCTTGAGATATCTCCGGGGCACAATCAACTATGGGTTGAGATACACTACCAGGAATTTGAGGCTCCATGGATATACTGATGTTGATTGGGTTGGCACTGTGGTGGATCATAAGAGCACATATGGTTGTTGCTTCTCACTAGGTTCTGATTCGATATCCTGGATGAGCAAGAAGCAGAAATCGATTGCTTTTAACACCACCAAGACCGAATACATTGCTGCTAGTATGACCTGTTGTGAAGTTGTTTGGTTGAGGAAGCTCTTCAATGAGTTGTTTGAGCAAGTGTTGGATGTTGATTTGGGTAGCATCGGATGTGCTCTAAGTCTCAAATTTGGCAAGGAGTTTTGGACACATGTATTCCAGAGAACCCAAAAATCGTTTGTGAAAATGCCACTCAGAATGAGTTTTATTAAAATAATTAATTATTTTTAAAGGGACCCTAAGTCTAAACTTAGGAAAATAAAATAATTAAAGGGTATTAATAAAACAGAGTGTGAATAATTTAGAAAGGCAGAGATCAATTCAAAATTTAATCTTAGCCGTTGATTATAGATTTAATCTCAGTCGTTGAAGTTTCAACAAGAAGATTATAAGAAGGACTTGAAGGCTCATTTGGGAAAACACCAAGATGGAGAAAGGATCAAGAGATCGGATTTCTAAAGTGAGCAGTGCTCAGAGGAAAGATCGATCTAGAGATTATACGCAGAGAGGGGTAGTAATTCCGGTTGGAAAGTCTATTCTTGCGCCGGAGAATACATAGCAGAGAAGATAGAAAACAATACCAGCAGAGGCAGCGTAGCAGCGTAGTAGAGCCACGGAGAGGCAGCGTTGCAGCCTTGAGGAGGTTCGTTATTCAGCTAAGGATCAGTCAGATCCAGTGCCGAAGCGACGGGGTGTGAGAGCGGAAGGGCACAAAGGGTCAAATCCAGCCAGCAGAAGAGCCAGAACATAGAAGCCATGCCCACGCAGTCCCCACGCAGAGTGACGCTTTGCACAGAAGTTGTGAAGGGCTTGCCATCCAGGGTTTTGGCCAGTTGGGCTTCCAGTGTCAGTGTGTGAGGTAATCTCACCAGCTTTCTTGTCAGTCAGATTCTCTGTGAGGATAGCCAGCAAGGCATCCACTTTGTATTCAGAAAAATTACTGCATAATATATAAACCCTCAGTTGTTGCACCGATTTTCCCGCATTGGGTTTTTCCGAGGACATTAGTCCAAAAATAACGGTGTCAAATGTCTATGATTTTCTATTGCTCAAATCTTGTTTCCGCACTTGCTTTTCTTCTGCAGTTTTATTTGTGAAGGTTGTAGTGTATGGATTTCGATATTTGCTTATAGAACACAGTAAATAATTTGTCAAGTTAATAACAAAAGGAAGACTTTCCATCAATTGATACAGTAGGATTTCGGGTAGTACGAATTTTCACATGGTATCAGAGCTTGTGTAGCTCAGTGTAGGAGGAGCAAGCGAGCAGATCTAGCAGATCCAGCGTCGTAGCAGAAACTAGGGATCAAAGAATTGCGTAAGCAACAGATCGATTTCCTAGTGAAGTGCGCAGTCCACGCCAGGAAGGCTAGATGAGCAAGGAAAATCTCTCTCTAAGTGAGCCGACAGAGAGGTAGGATTTTTCCAGTTTGTAATTTGCCAGAGGCAGAGGAAGCAGCATAGCAGATCTGCGCAGATCAATAGCTAGAGGGACGCAGTTTACTGTGTAGCAATGATTGTTGGTGCAGAAAGCGTTAGAAGAGAGATCCGGAGACACTTTCAGGGAACTTTCTTCCTCAAGGAATTCCTAGCCGGGGAATTCTATTTTCCAGATTTGAGCAGCAGTATTGGGTGGCAGATCTACCATCTCTAGCAGGGAGTGCGTAGGCCAGGCCAGAGTTGCGCAGAGGAGAGAAAGGGAGCTAGTTCGACATCTTTTTTCAGTCGGCAGAGACGGCAGGAAGTGGACTGAGAGATCAAGATCGGTTGGAGGGAGCCTCCAACTATGTGATCTAGCATGCAAGGATCAAATGCCTAATAGATGAGCATGATCTCAAACTCTTCATCGAAGGTGTGGTGGTTGTTCCAGTAGATGCAAATCCTCTGAAGGAATACAAGAAGGATATGGCTAAGGAAAAGCGCTTGATCCTCGATGGAGTGAGGAATCATGTCGTGTGTCACATAGCTAGCAAAGCGACAGCTAGAGAAATGTGGCAGGCCTTGGAGAATCTATATCAAGGATATTCCAAGTAACGGAAGATGTATCTGGAGGAGAAGATGAGAACTACTAGGATGCAGAAAGGTGAGCACATTGATCCGTTCCTAGTTATACTTCAAGAGAACCGAGATCAGTTGGCAGTTGTGGGATCAGCTCCTCAGGCCACAAAGATGGTCAGATTGGCCCTCAACTCAGTGTCCGAAGACTATCGGGTCTTTGTCCAGAGTATCCTGGGCAGAGAGAATTTGCCAGACTGGGAGTCAATGTGGGCAACGCTTCAGCAAGAAGAGATGAGGAGGGACTTACTCAAGTGTCAACTTGAGGGCAGCAGCAATAGTGGGAGGAAGAAAAAGGAGGAGAATAATGTGGCCCTTGCATCAAAGGGGTAGTAGGAGCAGCACAGGAGGAAGAAGGACCTTTCCAAGATCAAATGCTTCCGGTGTGGCGAGATGGGACATTATGCCACACAATGTCCTCTCAAGAAGAGAGACAAAGACGAGAAGCATGATCCACAAGCCGCACCTGTTGGATAGATGAGGATGAGTTCGCCATGATTTCCCATATATCTCTAGGAGGGAGGTGGGGTGATTTGGAGCTGTAGACCCAGAGATCTACTATTTAGGCAAGATCCTTGAGGAGTCCACCTCTCGGATCAATACCTTTCTACAAGAACCTAAATCAGATGTAGCAGGATGGATGAGTGCCATTTGGTGCAGAGGAGTGCAGAAGTGACAGTGAAGTGGTTAGCAGCGCCAGAGTCTGAGGAGCACACAGCAAAGTGGCAGCAGTGTAGTGAGGCACAGTGCAGAGTCAACATAGTGCAGCAGCTTCAAAAAGTCAGCGGAGAGGCTAGCAGCAGTCAGATCTTCAGTACTGAGATGCATCATGTTGAACACTTGTTCAGTTTTGGATGTTTTTTTGTTGCAACAAGCAAAAGTGTTGCAGTGTAGTGGCAGTTGGCAGTGGCAGGGAAAGCAGCAACACGGATGTAGAATTTGAGAGGGAGTTCCAATACGGATGCAGTGTTGACGGTGGCAATGTCAGCATCAGTACAAATGCAGTTTTTGCACAGAGTTGGTGGGCAGCAGTGTCAGACGTCAGCAGCGCAGAGGGAGATGTTGCAGAATCAGAGCAGTACTCAGCAGGGGGTATTGCTAGAGCACATTCCTCGCTAAGAGGGAGTGTTGATTTGGGTAGCATCGGATATGCTCTAAGTCTCAAAGTTGGCAGGGAGACTTAGACACATGTATTCCAAAGAACCCAGAAACCGTTTGTGAAAATTCCACCCAGAATGAGTTTTGTTAAAATAATTAATTATTTTTATAGGGAACTTAAGTCTAAACTTAGGAAAATCAAATAATTAAAGGGTATTAATAAAACAGAGTGTGAATGTTCTAGAAAAGGCGAAGTTCAAGTCAAAAGTTAGTCTTAGCCACTGATTAGAAATTTAATCTTGGTCGTTGAAGTTTCAATGAGGAGATTATAAGAAGGACTTGAAGGGTCATTTTGAAAAACACCGAGATGGAGTAAGGATCAAGAGATCGAATTTCTAAAGTGAGCAGTGCTCAGAGGAAAGATCGATCTAGAGATTCTATGCAGAGAGGGGCAGTAATTCCGGTTGGAAAGTCTATTCCTGAGCCGGAGAAAACACAACAGAGAAGACAGAAAACAATACCAGCAAAGGTAGTGTAGCAACGACGAAGAGCCACGAAGAGACAGCGTTGCAGCCTTGAGGAGGTCCGTTATTCAGCTGAGGATCAGTCAAATCTAGTGCCGAAGAGCTGGGGTGTGAGACTGGAAGGGGCCAGAGGGTCAGATCCAGCTAACAGAAGAGCCAAAATGCAGAAGCCACACAGTCCCCATGCAGAGTGACGCAGAGGCTGCTCAGAGACTGCGCAGAGGTTGTGGAGGGCTTGCCATTCGTGGTTTTGGCCAGTTGGTCTTCCCGTGTCAGTGTGTGAGGTAATCTCACCAACTTTCCTGTCAGTCAGATTCTCTGTAAGGATAGCGAGCAAGGCACCCAGTTTGTATTTAGAAAAATTATTGCATAATATATAAACCCTCAGCTGTTGCACCGGTTTTCCCGCATTGGGTTTTTCCAGGGACATTAGTCCAAAAATAATGGTGTCAAATGTGTCTATGATTTTCTATTGCTCAGGTCTTGTTTCTGCACTTGTTTTTCTTCCACAGTTTTTGTGAAGGTTGTAGTGTATGGATTTCAACATTTTCTTGTACAACACAGTAAATAATTTGTTAAGTAAATAACAAATAGAAGACTTCCCATCAGTTGCTGCAGTAGGATTCCGGGCAGTACAAATTTTCACACTAGATACCACAGTAATCTACTACAACAACCAAAGTGGGATTCGCCTTTCAGAGAATCTCGTGTTCAACAACTACTCTAAGCATATTGATATTAGGCACCACTTTATCCGGGATATGGTACAAAGGGGAGCAATAAAACTCCATCACATCGAGACTGATGAGCAGGTCGCAAATATTCTCACGAAGCCCCTGGGGAAGGTCAAATTCTTAACCTTCCATGAGAGACTTGGAGTCATGGAAAGACCCTCCTATGAGGGTCCCGCATGAGTTGAACACTGAGCTTTGGGATCTCCGGGGAGCTTGGGTACTTCTTGGAGCTATGAGCGACCATAGGGTGAGTGGTTCACCTTCCCCTAGTGGTGCGTTGTGTACAAGGTGAGTGGTTCACCTTCCACTGTGATACCCCATTTTGGTTGACATATGCATAGGATGAGTGGTTCACCTTCTCCTATGGCATATGAGTAGGATGAGTGGTACACCTTCTCCTGCTAATGCCCCAGCATACATCCTACCCATGTAGTCTGGGACTCATGGGAAGTACCTCTCATCTGGCCAATGAGTTGGGAAATGAGGATAGAGACCATAACACTACCAATGGACGCATCGTGTATTGTCGTCCTCTCTATGCTAGGATGCATGGTGTTCAAACACATTGATCTGGGATCAATTGAGGTTTTACCTCTGGACTGACTTGGATCAGTGGAGAGTGGCTAGGTCTTCTGACTCACTCTCGATCAATTCTTCTTCATTATTTCTTCATGGTTCAGCAGAGCAGAGCAGGGATGACAGAGATGGTACAAGTTGGCAGATGGATTGGCAGGTGGACTTCTCCCTAGTTGAGAGGGAGTGTTAAGATTGGCAACTAGGGCCAAACTCCACCTTGGACAGCTCATATGATGGAAATGATATTTTTATTGGATTCCTCTTTTTGAGAGGTGCAAGATTGATCTAAAGATCATCTTGTTTGGACAAGCAGAAGTGTGATTTTGAATTTATTATTCACACGTGTAAATTGTCAAGGTCAGCCTCAGTGAAATGTAGGCTTATGAAGCCCAACAGTTGTGTCTCCACACCCTCAACGAATTGTATAAATAGGAGTGACCTTCTCCTCATTTGGACATCACTCATCTCATCACACATCTTCTCTCTCCTCTCTTTATTGGTTCGTACAAGTCTGGGCAGCTCTCTCTCTACCTCGCATGTGTGAAACACGAAACCAAATTACAGGAAAAGAGGTCAGCATTGACTGAGGGTCAGCTCACCTCCTTTGACTGCGATTTCAGGGCAGAAAATCCGATTTTGAAGGCCACATTTATTGGCACAGGTTTCGAGGCGTTTTGACCACTTTGACCAGCATTGACTGTCTAGTTAGGGCTGCAGTTGACTGTTGCTGACTGCTGATTTTGACAGAACTGTTTTGGGCAAGTTATTTGATATTTGTACTCTCTCTCTGCTGAATTATTGAAGAATAATAAGAATTTGATCAAAAGGTTTTCCCCACATTGGCGTTTTGCCCTCTAACAGTGATTAAGCTGCCTCTTCATCACTGTTCTTGGGCTCCAATATACTGCTGCTCCAAACCCTGAAACAACTCTCCTTAACCTTCATTCCTCCACACCAACAACTGCTTCTACTTCTGTCCACTCCACTAGTCCATCAGAGCCTAAGCTAGGGTGTTCTTGACCTTCTTTGGGATCTGTTGACAACAAGAAACCCTGCACATTTACACACAGGTCTGCAGCTGTTAAAGAGTGCAACTCGGGGCTAATTCCCCTACTTGGAAGCCCCTCATTAATGGTTGATTCACCAATTTGGAGCACCCTTGATGGCATCTTCCTTGGTCTTGAAAATCAGACATGACTCTTCACCCCACGTCAACCACTATAAATATAAGTCAAGTTCACCTCATTTTGGCATCTCATCATCACACTTTTCTCTTATCTTCTTGGGTTCGATAGCCCTGAAAATTACAGGAGTTTCTTCACGCGCACAAGGAAAGAGAACGAAATTACTGGTGGCCGAAAATCTGAACTGTCTGCACATTTTACCAGTGTTGACTTTGACTTTCTGAGCATAATTTGACTTCGATCTTTTGGGCATATTTCTGTTTGGGCAGGCCACACTCATTGGCACAAAAAACAAGGAATTCTGGGCAGGTTGACCTGCATTGACCGCAGATAGTTGACCGAAATTTGATTGATCTTCTCTCTGTTTTGAGTTGACTTTGAAATGTTGAAGAGGCTGAGTTTCTTGCTGCATTGACCGAATTAATTGGAGGCTGTTTGACTATTGTTTGACCACTGTTGACTGGACTGGTTAGGGCATATTGACTATTGTTGACTGGATTTTCTCTCTGCGCTAAACATTTGATATTGATCAATAAGAAGGATTGGTTGGGTTTCCCCCTTGTGGGGTTTTACCCTGGCATTAGCCTAAATCTCTGTGTTCATTCTTGGCCTGTCTTCTTGTGCATTGTTGATGATGTTCTATCTACAATTACTGTCAATAAGTAAATGATAAAGTGATTGCTGAAGTTTATTGATGAATATGAAGTGGAATTGTTATTGGTTTAATAAGTTATTGAAGTAATTGTGCAAGCATAGAACATACCATAAAATTGAACAACGGCTCACATGCAAGGGTAAACACTTGTGTCAACTCCACAACTAGGGTCTTGACCCTCTGCATTCATGACAGATCTGAGCGAGTGTTAGTTCTTCTCGACAGATCCAATCCTAAATCAGTGTTTCCTTAGGAGAAAGCCCTAACTAGGGCTTAAACAATTTATGTCCTAAACCTTAGGACAGATCTCAAATCTGAGACACATTTCTTTGGCTCATAAACACTGTTGTCTTAAATACTTAGGATCAACTCCAACCAGCAAGCCTCCTCCACGTCATCTGATTTCTGTAGCTATTCGACAGCCTCACACATGCTCGGCCTCTCACTGTAACTACAGCAAATCCTTTGGCCTGCAATCTAGGGTCTGTGGCTACCTCAATTAGTCCTATAACAGCCCTTAACCTGGCTTAATAGGCCCTCCTTCCTCTGCACTATAACCTGAGGTGAATTGGCCCTTATTCCTGCAAACCATAAGCCTTATGACCTCCTTTCCTGGCTGGTTAGGGTCTCAGCCTAGATTTTCAGCCTTTCTCCTCCATAGATCATGAACTTCAGCACTTATTAGATCTGTCATTCCTAGGTTTCGACTGCCACAAATCTGATTATGCTTCTCCGCGACCTTTGCAAACTTGGATCAGATCTTCCCTTATTGTTGCGGCTTCTTGAGGAAGGACAATCTTCTTTAATGCCTCTTGAGGATGTTGCACTTATGGATCAGATCCGACCCTTCTATGCAGCCCTAATCGACCTCCTAGCTTGAGCTCCTTAGGGCTACATCTTGGCCTCTTTCCTTGATCAAACGAACTCCCGCTCACTTGACTAATAGCCTTTTCCTAAGGCCTCCTTAAAAAGATCTCCCTAAGCCTCTTTGGAACCCTCTAGATCTTAGGGGTTTTGATCCTCTTAGACTTGGGAATTTAATTTTTCATTTTAGAACTTTAAACCCCTTCTTGGGTCTAAAACCCCTTCTCCTGGGTTCTTTCCCCACAAACCCATTTGTGACCAAACTCACACAAACCCACCTCCTAGAGTTTTGTGGAATACCTCCCGCGCTACACACTTCAACACTACCAAATGCACAAGAGCAAGACAGGAGCATTTTGTAATCAAATCTCCCATATTATGAGATATGCAAATGGTACTATTGTTTGTTTAGGGAGTCTTATAACTCCCTCTCCACATTCTTTCAATACCTAGACAGACGATGCTTGGCATCATATATGGGAGAGGCCCTCGAACTTTGATCTTACATCTTCCATGCTAGTCCCCCCTGTAATATTCCCAATTAGTAGCAGCTAATTGGTAATATTAATTTTGGCCAGATTTTCTTTTCTAATGTTAAAGTTAGTTAATAAAGTGGGTGATGAGACACATAACCCAGACTTAGGAAATAATCATTCCCTAAAGTCACTTGAGCACATATTTACTTGACAATGTGGGGCCCAGGAGGGTGAAGTGGCAGCGTAAGGGAAGAGGCAGCGTAGGCCCATGACAGCGCAGTGAGAGAGGGACAGGGTGGGCCAAGAGGGGCAATGCAGTTTGGTGGGGCCCGGATGAGAGCAAGGCTCTCAAAGCATAAAAACAGGAAGAGGCTCCTCATTCTCTCGTTCTATTATGCATCTTTGATTTCTGTCTTTTGACATTGAGCACGCTTTTGTTGTTGAGCGAAGTCTGCAAGTGTTGTTCAGCACACCGAGTGTCTCCGAGCGGAGATCCCAACCTCAACCTCGGGGGACTTCGAGTGCCTGCTCAGGTGAGGAGTTCTATCCATCGTTTTGCAAGAGGGAGCCATAGCATCTTCAGCCAGGATTATGCATTTTCTTAGATAGCGCAGTCTCTTGGAGGGATCACACAATTTGTGGTAAAGGCAATTCCGGCAGTGAGGATATATCAGGGATTTCAGCCCGTGGATAGTGTGAAGGGATCAGCCCTTCACTATTCATCATTTTGATACAGGAGGAGGCCATCATTTGCAGAGGATCTTTCAGGGCCAACGTATTTCACTGGGATAGCGTTATTTCTCAAGGGAGGTCGAATTCCGGGGTCATCCATTCTGGGATTCCTTTCTGGGCTTTTCTGGGTTATTGGAGGAGATCTCATTCCCAGAGTTTCACATTTTTCTGAGCAGGGGAACAGCCCCAAAGAGCCATTCCATTTCAGCAGTAGCAACAGTGCGACAGCAGCAGCATTTGGAGATTACGCAGTCCTTGACAGAGCAGCCATTCATTGAGCATCTCTGAGAGTATTTCCAGCTTGCCTTGTGCAGCCAAGGTGCCATCATTCTGATCACCTTTGTACTCATTATTGTCTTTCGGTTATATGATAAAATGGCTCAGCGTTTCTCCATATTTGCATTATTTGTATGATGTCTCTCTATTTGTTGTAGATGCTTGTTTATGTTGCTTTGTATTACTGTTTATTTATATTCGGAATATTACAGTGGTATCAGAGCTCATAGACTTGGATCAACCTGTGGAGCAGATCAACCTGTGGAGCAGATTAGTCTATGACACCAACAGGAAAACCATATATCACTTACCGGGGAAGGAAGTACAAGGACCAAGAGCGGAGGCTTGAGGCCACTTTTGGAGAGGGAGACTGCGTTCCAGTAGTGGACACAGAGGAGGAAGAACAAATGGCAGAGGAGAAAGATGACGGGAGGGAGTTCAGGCAACTACTCCTAAAGTTTGTGCAGGAGCTATCGAGGAGGATCGAAGAGATGGGGTAGAAGTTTACCGCAGACCAGAGACAGCGTGAAACCCCAAGAGGTTTGCACATCGGAGAAGGGTCCAGCACTTCCCACCATTTGCAGGGACATCTCACAACGCAACAGGTTGTGTCATTTACTCCCCCACGTTCCACGATGCCCACATTTCTGACTACAGGCACCGGAACGGGAGCACCACAGGAGTCAGAGCTGATTCATATGGGGGATTATTTTGTCGAGTATCAATCCTATGGTCGAGAGTTTGGTGAAGCTCTCACTTTCCACAATTTTGTTCAACTCAAGAAGGACAGTCAACCCCATAACCAAAACAGAGGGGGTAGATACACATAGGATGGGGACGTAAAGCGTACAGTGGGCAGGTTTTTCTTGTCAACATTTGACGGGTCCTCAAAATGTTCGGCAAAGGCTTGGGAGGAGAAGCTGGATATTTATTTCCAGCTCAACCAGATAGCAGAGGGAGAGGCCATCAAGATGGCAGCGCTGCACCTTGAGGGAGAGGCCCACGATTGGTGGTTCCACGGGATGGCCACACTCGTGTTGGACATTGGATAAACCAACGCTCCCCATGTGTTTCGTGACATGGACTAACTGCCTCTCGTGGATCCTTATCTTTGGCGATGCGATCGTTGACTAACACCTGCAGGTTTTGGTCTAACGACAATCATGATTCCCAACAAGTGGTATCAGAGCGTCGGTCACGAGTTCGATACACACTCGGCTCGCGTTGGGGGGGAGATTGTTGGACATTGGATAAACCAACGCTCCCCGTGTGTTTCGTGACATGGACTAACCGCCTCTCGTGGATCCTTATCTTTGGCGATGCGATCGTTGACTAACACCTGCGGGTTTTGGTCTAACGGCAATCGTGATTCCCAACAACTCGGTCACTTAGCAATGACAGCGTATGCAGAATTTACATGGAGACTGGTAGAGCGGTTTGACCGGAGGGATACGGAAGAGTACTTTGTTGAGCTGACCAAGCTCAAGCAGACCGAGAACCCAGAAACCTACATTTCCGAGTTCTTGAGGCTTTCGGTGATGGTGCCTGACTTGTCCTCAGCCAAGATGATATACATGTTTATTTATGGGTTGGTAGAACCTCTGCGTGGATTAGTCAAATCCACGAGGCCTGCTACACTTCATGATGCAGTTGGGTGGACCAGGAATTTCCAGGATGCTCTACCCAGGACCAGAGCTCCTTTCCCCTAGAGACCAGCATTCCAGTCGAAGGGGAAGGACACGAGGGTTCCACCTCCGAGGGGGAACCAAGGCCGGGGGCCTTTGGATGATGATACCCAAAGAGATCTGAGACGGAGGAAGCTATGCTTCACATGCCAGGAGCCATGGGCACCGGGACATCGATGTGCCACAGGGAAGGCACACTACATAGAGGTCTTCTCCAACAGTGACGGGGAAGAAGATGCATACGATGAGATAGAGGCAGGAGGCAGCGTTGTAGTGCAGAGAGGGGATCATACACCACCTCCACCCCCAGGAGCAGGAGGGGCAGCATTTGCAACTACTAGGGGAGTCCTTGCTTCTTTGCGAGGGATTCCCAAGTATTTGACACTGCATGTCTAGGGCACCGTGCATGGACAGCGTGTTTCAATACTAGTTGACAGTGGGGCTACCCACAACTTTATTGATGCAAAGTTGGTAGAGTGGAGGGGTATACCGACAGAGAGCTTTGATGGATTTTCAGTACTGGTAGGGTGCCAGAACTATGCAGTGTGCTAGATATGTACCGGCATTGGCAGTGACCATGGGGACTTACACTCTAACAGATCATTTCTTTGTGGTGGACATTCCGGACACCAACGTGATACTGGGAGTGCAGTGGTTGATCACGTTGGGGAAGGTCAGACTAGGAGACTCTGGAGATGGAGTGGACAGACAAGAAGACAGGTAAGCATGAGATTTAAGCATGAGATGATCTGAGGCATGCACACTTATCCCCTGCAGAAAGTTTCAGCGCACCAAATGGAGGCAAACTTCCGGAAGGGAGACATAGAGTGGGCAGTGGAGCTGCGTGTTTTAGAGGTGTTAGACTCTTGTATTTCATAGTATCACAAGGTGACTGATTATTTCTCAGATCTCTCATTTTGAAAATAATATTCCATGGCTGTCATTTATTCCCAAAAAAAAAGGGAAATCTTGACTATCTAGCACATCAAAGGAATCAATCTGCCTTTTCAGTTCAGTGGAAAGAGGACAGGGTTGCTGATAAGGTGTGATGGTGAGCAAAACTTCATTCCTGCCCTCATTTCATTTCATTCACCCTCTTCTGCCCTTCATCTTTCCATTTTCTGAAGTCCCCCGCTTCATGTCTTTCAAAACCTTTAAACTTACCATGTATCACTTTATCCGCAGCTCTGCCCCCCACTTTAGGCCGCTTGATATACATATATATCATATATACTATGAACTGTATAAGCCTTACCTTACCGCAGAAACCTTTCGAACCTTTCCTTGCCTTTCGCGTCGGCACTTCGCAACAAATCCTTGCCACATTCCATTTTGCCACCTTTATAACTCCCCCGATGCGATGTCAAGTGGGACCTATTTCCTCACCGCCCATCGCACATCGCAATCGGCGTTTTTTTATGTTTACACGTTAGAGACATAGCAGGTTAATTAATTCAAGTTGCGATGCGATAACCTAAATGTTGCGATGTGCAATATATCCTAAATGTTGCGATGTGCGGTAAATACTAAATTCTGCAATGTGCGATAACTTTAAAATCTTGCGATTTGCGATATGGGTGGGACCCCATCGCATATCGCACTTTGCGAAGTTTAACCCTTAGCTCTCGCTCCTCGTAACTAACCTTAAACTTTGCGATGTGCGGGCCCCATCCCCGTCCTTCCCAAGTCACCTCCGCCCTTCGTCACCTCCGCCCTTCGCAATGTGTAGGTTTTAAAGTTTACCTACAGCTGCTCTTAACAAACATTGTGATCTGCGGGCTATGGACAGGCCCACCCCGTCGCCACGTCACCTCCACTCAATGCACGTCGCACTACGCAAAGTTTAATGTTCACCTCCCCGCTGCTTACAACAAAAGTTGCGATCTGCGAGCTGCGGGCGGGCCCACCTCATTGCCATGTCACCTCCGTCATACCATCATACGTCCCCCCCAGCTAACTACCCTCCATCTCTCTGTCCTCCCCGCACATCTCCCCGCATCTGACGGTCCTCATTTTGTTTCAACCCCCCCGCAGCCTTCGATCTTTAACCATGGGGGGAGGGGAGAGGGGGGTCCGAAACGAGCGATATCCCATACCGCCATTCCTGCTACGCGTTGCGCCTCCGCTAAATCGCACCCCCTTCTCCGATACCACTTACTGCCCTCACCCCCTCCGAAAACGATTTTGTTGTTCAAACAAAACTGCCACCGTTATTCCACACCCGCCACTACTGCGTCATGCCAACTCCCGCCACCATTGCCTCGTATAGTCATTCCACACCATTCCCGTCCAAAGTTTTGAATCATTGTTGTGCATTTCAAGAGGAATGGCAGTGGGTTTTCCGTTTCAAAGCTCCGTTGTAACAGTAACCTTCGCAGAAAATACAGAGGCCATTTAACAGAAAGTGGCCATCATTACAGTCGGCACACTCTGCTCAGCAACCGTTTCGCACCAAGGTAGAGCCAAGATATCAGAGCCGTCATTGCCTCTTCGACATCAGACAAGTCGAATTTTGATAATTTCACAATCAATATCAAACTGTCAGAGTAAACACAACCACCGCTTGTCAGTGTTATCTTATCACCGCTTGCATGGTTCCACTTGTCAATTTCTGTTTGAATGTAATAAATGAAAATCACTGCAGTAGATAGAAGCAACCGACTTAAGTTTTATATAAATACTGCAGGCATTAGCAGTATAGGCCGGGAAGAGGCCCCGGAAGGGAAAAAACCATTGTAATAGACTCATCTAGCTATAAGCACTTTCTTTTGGATGAATGAAAGACTATGTTGTTTTCCAGATTCTTGTGTTATGATCTGTGGTGAAGTGCTCATTTTCTTGTAATCTATCATCTCTAGTTTTACATATTGTTTTCTTTCTTTACTGCAGATAGAAATTTTTGTGTAGGATTTACCATGGGGTACCCTGCTCGGTCTTGAAACAGTACTTTATGTTTTCCTCTGAGACCTGAGTGCAGAATTCAGAGACGGTCTGCTCTGCATTTACGTTGAACCTTCATCTCCTCCTCCTTTCCATTTCATAAGCTTGTAAAGATCCATTTATCAGTTATTCATCCATTTGAATTTGTTTGCACTTGTTTGACTCCATAGCCCAATGGCCCTATTCTAATGCCTCAATCACATATTTTCAAACCAACCCCTTTGCACTAATAACTAGTCTAAAATGCCCCATCAACAAAGATATATCTAACAGAGAGAGCCCTCTCTGAATCTAGGAAGGCTAGGTCCTAGATTCCAAAGCGGTTTGATGCTACCCCTGTAGTTTTGTCTTCAGCCTTCGAAATTTATGGGGAGATAACATATTGGCGACTCCACTGGTGAACGAAATTTATCTTCCTTAGAAAGTACATCAAAGTTCAGATCTGATTATTGATGGTGGACAGTGACCAGACACAAGAAGGTTGCATTATTCACCTGGTGACTCCATGATTCAAGGAACCCGATTTTTGAGCATTCATGGCGACTCCACAACATGCTGACCAAATTTTCTACTGAACAAGATGACAAGGTTTGTGGCAGATCTTTTATCTCGTGAAGTTTTAAATGCATTCAAGGATCAGTTATCAGAATTTCAACTTGATGGAGATTTTCTAGAGGCTGTCTTTCTCATTTTGAAATCAAGCAAATTTAGTCCTGAAGCTAAAACATGTTTTTTGGAGGTAGTTGTTGAACGATACGAAACTGGTATTGGACTTTTGAATTCTCAAATTCAGTCATATAATTTTCAAGATCCTAAAGAATTCTTGGAAAATCTTCCTTCCCCTAAGCAAGAGGAAGTTGTACTACCTCTTGACTTACATATTAAGGAGGATTATGCATTCGAGTACCGAACTGAAGATGGGGTTTCAGGGTTTGATATTCAAGATACAGCTGAACAACTAGTCATTGAAGACCTAGAAGAAAATATCACACATCGTGCTTCTACTGATCCTATAGCAGATTATATGGAGGTTCTTTTTGGCTCAAGTTTTCAAACATGTATTCTCTATAAGGATCAAATACATCAGCAGTCACCATTTCATATTACAACCTTGATTATGTGGACACATAATCAAGTTATACTGCTGATTTTCCTAACAAACAGTCAAGTTGTCCATTTGTTTTTGTTGCTCCTTGACTGGTTGCACTAGCATTATTGTATTATTTAGAACAGCAGTAATTTCAGTAAGGTAGGGTAGGTAGGAGTGCAAATAAGCTCAGTACTCTGAGCATCTTACCAGTTTTTAGTTTCAGATTGCTTTCTAGTTTTCGGCACAAGTATATTCCAAACTTCAGTTTGCAGAGAGTGTTGATTTCAGCTTGAGGATTGTCAGCCATAGAGGTTTTGTAGCAGATTAAGTTGCAGATTTCGGATTGGCCCAGTGGATCAGGCTACTAGTCTACAGTGTTCTTGACACCTCCTGAAGGAGCTGCCATCCCCAACTGGAGCCACTGTTAGACTCCTATATTTCACAGTATCACAAGGTGACTGATTATTTCTAAGATCTCTCATTTTGAAAATAATATTCCATGCTTGTCATTTATTTCCAGAAAAATAAGGGAAATCCTGACTATCTAGCACATCAAAGGAATCAATCTGCCTTTTCAGTTCAATGGAAAGAGGACAGGGTTGCTGATAAGGTGTGATGGTGAGCAAAACTTCATTCCTGCCTCATTTCATTTCATTCACCCTCTTCTTCCCTTCATCTTTCCATTTTCTAAAGTTCCCTGCTTCATGTCTTTCAAAACCTTTAAACTTACCATGTATCACTTTATCCGCAGCTCCGCCCCCCACTTTAGGCCGCTTGATATACATATATATCATATATACTATGAACCGCATAAGCCTTACCTTACCGCAGAAACCTTTCGACCCTTTCCTTGCCTTTCGCACCAGCACTTCGCAACAAATCCTTGCCACATTCCATTTTGCCACGTTTATGGGATGTCAAGTGGGACCCATTTCCTCACCGCACATCGCAATCGGCGTTTCTTATGTTTACACGTTAAAGACATTGCAGGTTAATTAATTCAAGTTGTGATGCAATAACATAAATGTTGCGATGTGCGATATATCCTAAATGTTGCAATGTGCGATAAATACTAAATTCTGCGATGTGCGATAACTTTAAAATCTTGCGATTTGCGATATGGGTGGGACCCCATCGCATATCGCACTTCGCAAAGTTTAACACTTAACTCCCGCTCCTCGTAACAAACCTTAAACTTTGCGATGTGCGGGCCCCATCCTCGTTCTTGCCACGTCACCTCCACCCTTCACATTGTGCAGGTTTTAAAGTTTACCTGTCATTGCTCTTAACAAACATTGCAATCTGCGGGCTGCGAGCGGGCTCACCCCATCGCCACATCACCTCCGCTCGACGCATGTCGCACTGCGCAAAGTTTAATGTTCACCTCCCCGCTGCTTACAACAAAAGTTGTGATATACGGGCGGACCCACCTCATTGCCACGTCACCTCCGCCGTACCATCATACGTCCCCCCCAACTAACTACCCTCCATCTCTCCGTCCTCCCCGCACATCTCCCCGCATCCGACGGTCCTCATTTTATTTTGGCCCCCCCGCAGCGTTCGATCTTTAACTGGAGGGGGGTTCCGAATGTTGTGTAACCAACTCCAAAAAGAGAAGAAAAGAGATATCAAAGCCTTAGAAATAAGCCACTTCGAGGGGGCAACCTCCAATACATTACATGAATGAACAATTCTTGGATGATACAATTTACAAAACCTCCTTTCTATATATAGGAGTCCATGGGGCCATAATGTAATCCTAGCGGGGCCACAATGTAATCCTAGCCGACCTAACAATAATAATGTAAGGGCACAATAATAACAATATGGGGGTTACAGGGGTACAATAATAACAATAATGGGGGCTACACTAACATAATAAGGGGATATACTATTAATATAGGGACTTAACATGCCCCTCTCCTTCAAACAAGCGTTGTCCTCAACGCTTGATTATTTCTTGATTCTTCTGTATAAAATTCTCATCCTCCCATGTGAAATATTTAACAGGAAAGTTCTTCCACTTGCTGAGATACTCTAAAATTGATCGTACTTGTCGAGTTCTTGTTTCTATGACTGCTTCATAACTTCTTTTGATGTGATGTTGATCTTCCTGTTGTTTCATTAGATTCTGCACCAAAGATGGGTTATCCTTTGAGAGTTGGAGAACTTGTTGTTGATGCTCGATGTGATCTTCCATTAATTTATCATCCATATTTGCTATTATTTTATCCTTCAAACCATCCAACTTAGCCTCCATTTCTGCTTTTAAACCATCTATTTCATCTTCAATTGCTCTTCGTAAGATTGAAACTTGTTGAACTTGGTACCGTAATTTTGATATCTCATACTGCAACTCTTCCTCTTCATGCGTCATAGTATAGCTTTTTGAGGGATTAATGGGTATGGAATTATTTTTAGGAGGAATTTCAGAATGAAATACTGAAATATATGCTCAATAGGCCCTTGGAATCAATTCAACTTGATTCTTCAAACAAGACTTATGCAATTCGGAAAAAAAATACACACCTTTTACTAGCTTTTAGGAGATCGATATTGAAATTGAATTATCTCTGTAATTGAAAATCTTCGATATCTGAAATTCAGCCCTGTAGTAGCCCTCTGAATCTTCTTTCAAATTCCACAGGTCTGACCTGATTTTGATTCTCCAAGACAAAGTTGTGTCCAATCTCCCACAATGACCTAATTCTGGACTGGTTCAGTAGAGCGAACTTGTACGACTTGCCACGTGTCACTGTTTTGTCCTTTGTTTCTGAAATTTATAGCAAAGAAACTACAAGCCGTGTACTTGTGAATACTTTTGACGGCACTCCAATCCAATCTTCAGAGAGAGAGTTATTGAACTTTTCCCACGATCACCTCTTTGAGATGAAATTCAGGAGCCTGAAAAAGCACTACCTTCCACAAATCATATCTCCAAAAATATTGCGAACCAAGCTCTGAAATTTTTTGATGAATTTCCTCAGGATTTCAGCTTCGCACCATATGAATTTCAGATTCTGAACCTTCGTAGAAAAAATTTATAGCGCAAATGCCACGATGACCTGTTTAGGAGCCTGAAAAAATACCTGACTTCCACAGATCATATCTCCGAAATTATTGCGAACCAAACTCTGAAATTTTTATACAAGCTTCCTCAGGATTTTTTCTTCGCACCCTAAAAATTTCCGCTTCTGAAACTTCGTAGAAAAAAAAGTTATAGCGAAAATGCCACGATGACCTGTTTGGAGCAACGAAACCCTAGAATCCAAAGCTCTGATACCAAATGTTGTGTAACCAGCTCCAAAAATAGAAGAAAAGAGATATCAAAGCCTTAGAAATAAGCCACTTCGAGGGGGAAACCTCCAATACATTACATAAATGAACAATTCTTGGATGATACAATTTACAAAACCTCCTTTCTATATAGAGGAGTCCATGTGGCCATAATGTAATCCTAGTGGGCCACAATGTAATCCTAGCCGACCTAACAATAATAATTTAAGGGCACAATAATAACAATATGGGGGTTACAGGGGTACAATAATAACAATAAGGGGGGCTACACTAACATAATAAGGGGATATACTATTAATATAGGGACTTAACACCGAAACTGGCGATACCGCCATTCCTGCTACGCGTCACGCCTCCGCTAAATCGCACCCCCTTCTCCGATACCACTTACTGCCCTCACCCCTCCGAAAACAGTTTTGTTGTTCAAACAAAACTGCCACCGTTGTTCCACCCCCACCAATGCTGCATCGTGCCGACTCCCGCCACCATTGCCTCGTATAGGTGTTCCACACCATTCCTGTCCAAAGTTTTAAATCATTGTTGTGCGTTTCAAGAGGAATGGCAGTGGGTTTTCTGTTTCAAAGCTCCGCTGTAACAATAACCCGCACAAAAAATACAGAGGCCGTTTAACAGAAAGTGGCCATCATTACAGCCAGCACACTCTACTCAGCGACCGTTTCGCGCCAAGGTAGAGCCAAGATGTCAGAGCCGTCATTGCCTCTTCGACATCAGACAAGCCGAATTCTGATCGTTTCACAATCAATATCAAACTGTCAGAGTAAACACAGCCACTGCTTGTCGGTGTTATCTTATCACCACTTGCATGGTTCCACTTGTCAATTTTTGTTTGAATGTAATAAATGAAAATCACTGTAGTAGATAGAAGCAACCGACTTAAGTTTTATATAAATACTGCAGGCATTAGCAGTATAGGCCGGGAAGAGGCCCCGGAAGGGAAAAAAACCATTGTAATAGACTCATCTGGTTGTAAGCACTTTCTTTTGGATGAATGAAAGACTATGTTGTTTTCCAGATTCTGGTGTTATGATCTGTGGTGAAGTGCTCATTTTCTTGTAATTTGTCATCTCTAGTTTTACATACTGTTTTCTTTGTTTACTGCAGATAGAAATTTTTGTGTAGGATTTACCATGGGGTACCCTGCTCAGTCTTGAAACAGTACTTTATGTTTTCCTCCGAGACCTGAGGGCAGAATTTAGAGACGGTTTGCTTTGCATTTACGTTGAACCTTAATCTCCTCCTCCTTTCCATTTCATAAGTTGTAAAGATCCATTGATATGGCTAGCTTGCCTGGTTGCACCTGATATCAGTTATTCATCCATTTGAATTTGTTTACACTTGTTTGACTCCATAGCCCAATGGCCCTCTTCTATTGCCTCAACCACATATTTTCAAACCAACCCCTTTGCACTAATAACTAGCCTAAAATGCCCCATCAACAAAGCTATATCTAACAAAGAGAGCCCTCTCTGAGAATCTAGGAAGGCTAGGTCCTGGATTCCAAAGCGGTTTGATGTTACCCCTGCAGTTCTGTCTTCAGCGTTCAGAATTTATGGGGAGATAACAAGAAGCAGGAGCTATAGGATAGGCAGTTCACCCAGATGTGCAGTCGATTTTGGACAGATATGCTACAATTTTTGGGGATATACCTCTAGGACAACCACCAGATCGAGGGTTTGAGCACACCATTGAGAGTGAGCAGGGCATTCAGACCGTGATTACTACACCCTATAAGCACCCCAAAGCTTATAGGGATGAGATTGAGAGAGCTATTCATGAGCTCTTAGCACTGGGACGCATCCAACCCAGCACTAGCCCATTTGCTTCTTCTGTTGTACTGGTGAAGAAGAAGGATGGCACACTGAGGATATGCATCGATTATCGGGCTCTCAATAAGAAAACCATGAAGAACCGATACCCCATCCCGCGGGTTGACGAACTGATGGATGAGCTGAGGGGGTCGAAGTTCTTCTCGAAGATTGATCTGAGGTCGGGCTACCATCAGATCCGAGTGAGGGACCAAGATGTCCCCAAGACGGCCTTTAGATGTCACTACAGCCATTTTGAGTTTTTGGTGATGCCCTTCGGGCTAACCAATGCACCAGCCACCTTCCAATCCTGCATGAACCACATCTTTCATGGTCAATCGAGGAAGTTTGTGCTGGTATTCTTCAACGACATCTTGATATACAGCCGGACATAGGAGGAGCACCTACAGCACATTGAGGCTGTATTGCGCACTTTGGAGGAGCAACATTTTTATGCTAAGCTCTCCAAATGCGAATTTGGGCTGACAGAGATGCTCTATTTAGGGCATATTATTGGGGTGGACGGAGTGAGAGTCCACGAGGAGAAGATCTGGGCCATTCGGGATTGGTCGGAACCGAGGAATGTGACTGAGCTCCGGGGGTTTGTAGGCATCTGCATCTACTACCGAAAGTTCGTCAAGGGGTTTTCCCAACTTGATGCACCCCTCACAGATCTTACCAAAAAGGGGGCATTCAGTTGGACGGACACAGCGCAGAGGAACTTTAACAGGCTCAAGGAGGTGATGAGCAGCTATCCAGTTTTGGTCTTTCTGGATTTCACGCAGCCCTTCGTCTTGGAGTGTGATGCCTCAGGAGAGGGGGTGGGCGCAGTCTTGATGCAAGGGGACCACCCCATAGCTTTCGAGAGCAGGAATCTATTGTTGCATGAGAGGTTGTATCCCATATACGACAAGGCAATGCTAGCTATCATGCATGCACTGGCCAAGTTTCGACAGTATTTGGTGGGGAACAGGTTCCGGGTGAGGACTAACCACAACAACCTTCGGTTCTTCTTAGAGCAAAAGCAGTTGCAAGAGAGGCAGCAAAAGTGGGTCAATAAGATCCAGGCTTATGACTTTGACATTGAGTATGTCAAAGGGAAGAACAACGTGGTGGTCGATGCTCTATCACGCAGACCAACAGTGTTGTCTCTGATGAGCCTAGACACGAACTAGAGGGCTCAATTACTGGTGGAGTACTCCAAGGACCGTTTTGCCCACGAGATACTGGATGGTCAGATCACAGATGACAGGTATAGGGTGATGGATGAGGTGATATACTTCAGAGACAGGATCTTCTTGACTGGGAGCTCTCATCTCAATGAGAAGGTACTGCGTGCCTCACATGACTCACCATTATTAGTCCACCAGGGGTTCACCAAGACCTACAAGGCCATCAGGGAGAGGTTCTCTTGGAGAGGTCTCAAGGAGGACGTACTCTGGCATGTCAGGGAGTGCGAGGTGTGTCAGCGGAACAAAGGAGAGATGAGCCATCCAATAGGATTACTACAACCACTTCCCATTCCGGAGGGGAAATGGGACAGCATTTCAATGGCCTTCATCACCGGGTTGCCCACGGTGCAGGGCAAGGATTGCATCTTTGTGGTTGTTGACTGACTGACGAAGTATGCAAACTTCTTCTCTATATCAGCACGGTATACAACAGCACAAGTAGCGGAGTTGTTCTTCAGGGATGTCTTTAGATTGCATGGTCTTCCGAAGACCATTGATAGTGACTAGGACAGCCGTTTCATGGGCGGCTTTTGGCAGGAGCTTTTTCGTTTGGTGGGTACAAAGTTGACTCCGAGTACCAATTATCACTCTTAGATGGATGGGCAGACAGAGATAGTGAACAAGTGGCTGGAAGGCTACTTGCGAAACTATGTCACAGGGCAACAGAAGGCATGGTTACGCTGGTTGCATTTGGGAGAGTACCGCTACAACACCACTTTTCACATGTCCATCGGTATGTCTTTGTTCTATGCTTTGTATGGATACCATGCTTTGACTTTTGCTGACGTGATGTTTGGTGCTAGCAAGGCCCCCAGGGCCAAGGACTGGATCCAAGAGAGTCAGGATATACTCTGGGCTCTTAAGGATAACTTAGCTACAGGTCACAACTAGCAGAAGCTGTATGCCGACTGGGGATGGGTTGAGAGGCAGTTTGAGGTAGGGGATTTGGTCTACCTACGACTTCAGCCATACCGGCAGTCCACGCTAAAGCAAAAGGGAGCCAAGAGGCTCAATCCCCACTTCTATGGACCTTACAGGGTGATCCGCAGGATTGGGGAGGTTGCATATGAGCTAGAGCTGCCAACAGGTAGTCGGATCCACAACATCTTCCACGTATCATGCCTGAAAAAGGCATTGGGGCAGCAAGTGACTGCAACAGAGGAGCTTCCACCGACAGATGATGAGGGGCATTTGGTGTTGCAGCCAAAAGCCATCATAGACACCAGGGAGACAGCTACGGAGCAGGATAGTCAGAGAGTACTTGGTGAGGTGGAAGAACTTGCCGGATGAGGATGCCACTTGGGAGAGTGAGAAAATCTTGCAGCATCCATCTTTGTAGTTGCTTGAGAACAAGCAACGTTTTGGCGAGGAGGACTGTAATATTCCCAATTAGCAACAGCTAATTAGTAATATTAATTTTGGCCAGTTTTTCTTTTCTAATGTTAAAGTCAGTTAATAAAGTGGGTGATGAGACACATAAACCACACTTAGGAAATAATCATTCCCTAAAGTCACTTGAGCACATATTTACTTGACAGCATGGGGCCCAGGAGGGTGAAGTGGCAGCGTGAGGGAAGAGGCAACGTGGGCCCATGACAGCGCAGTGAGAGAGGGACAACGTGGGCCAAGAGGGACAGCGTAGTTTGGTGGGGCCCGGATGAGAGCAAGGCTCTCAAAGCATAAAAAGGGGAAGAGGTTCCTCATTCTCTCATTCTATTATGCATCTTTGATTTTTGTCTTTTGACATTGAGCACGCTTTTGCTATTGAGCCAAGTTTGCAAGTGTTGTTTAGCACACCGGGTGTCTCCGAGCGGAGATCCCAACCTCATCCCCGGGGGACTTCGAGTGCCTGCTCGAGTGAGGAGTTCTATCCATCGTTTTGCAGGAGGGAGCCATAGCATCTACAACCAGGATTATGCATTTGCTTAGACAGCGCAGTCCCTTGGAGGGATCACGCAGTTTGTGGTAGAGGCAATTCCGGTAGTGAGGATATATCAGGGATTTTAGCTCGAGGATAGTGTGAAGGGATCAGCCCTTCACTATTCATCATTTTGATACAGGAGGAGGCCATCATTTGCAAGGATCATTCAGGGCCAGCGCATTTCACTAGGATAGCGTTATTTCTCAAGGGAGGTCAAATTCTGGGGTCATCCATTCCGGGATTCCTTTCTGGGCTTTTCTGGGTTATTGGAGGAGAGCTCATTCCCAGAGTTTCACATTTTTCTAAGCAAGGGAACAGCCCCAAAGAGCCATTCCATTTCAGCAGTAGCAGCAGCAACAGCAGCGTTTGGAGATTACGCAGTCCTTGACAGAGCAGCCATTCATTGAGCATCTCTGAGAGTATTTCCAGCTTGCCTTGTGCAAGCCAAGGTGCCATCATTCTGATCACCTTTGTACTCATTATTATCTTTCAGTTATATAATAAAATGGCTCAACATTTCTCCATATTTGCATTATTTGTATGATGTCTCTCTATTTGTTGTAGATGCTTGTTTATGTTGCTTTGTATTACTGTTTATTTCTATTCGGAATATTACACCCCCACATCCTGGCTAAACACTATCATTCTTTTAGTGCTCCAAATGGACAGGGGCACCATGAGGCAGGCTGAGAACATTACCATTCTAATTCCCAAATCTGTTTAACCTTGGTGAGCCATATGGCTTCCATCAACGAGATCCCTGCGAAGTTATCCACTCAGATCCCAAGATTTATTACACCAAACTAGTGGATAGTCCACCACCTCCAAATCTTAGTAGTGGGTTGCTTATTCTAGACAAAGAGACATTCCTTGTGCTTGTTCCAACAACTCTAGCAACTCCTCTATCCAAAGATTAGATCTTTTGGATATATTTTTGTATAGAAGCAGTCCTTTGTGCTAAACAATGTGTCGATACTATTGTACTAAACAATCCCATTGACCTATTTGTGGTCATTTGTTGGACATTAGAGAAATTATCTTATCTAATCTTTGGCCTCAGACATTAGGAGAGTTGCACATTCAGCAATGGATACTTTAGAGGTAGCCAGCCTCTCCTCTCCATCTTCAAGTGATAGGCCCACCCAGGGAACCATGAGGTTCTTTTCCTTCTACACTTTTCTATGCCATTGTATTTGGATTTTCTTATGGTCTTAGAGCTTAGATATTATAGATTAGTTGTGCTTTTGCTTGTATAGGAGTGGCCTTGGCAATCTCACTTGTATCAATGCTGTGGTACTGAGCAGTCTAATTGATCTATTTTTAGTCATTTGTTGGACATTAATAAACTTGACTCATATTATCTTCTCTTCCGTCATTGTTTAAACCATGATCTGTAAGATCTTTTACTAGTAAAACCAACCTTTTGTAGGAATACATTCCATGCCAACATTCGGTTCATCCCACTTTTATAAGATAATAGCCATCAGCGGTTCATTTAGATCCAAAACACACTGCAAACATGCTACGCCTGCCTAATTACATAAGGTAATAAAGATCTATGGATTTTCCTAGATTTGAAAAGATACAAATCTCATGGGGAGTATGTGGAGTCCACCCACATATGATGGTAAGCTGCAATTACTTTCATGTTTTGCAAATGTCCAAACTCATGAGAAACATACTCAACATGAAGGTGGTGACAAGCATCCCCTCTCACATTTCAACATTTGCAGGATGCACTGAGCTTATCTGGGTCTTGCATGTGGTGAATTCAGTCACTTTCACCTAGTTTACAAATATTCAAATCCCATGCACAAGATTTGGACCTACCCAATTATTGAGGTGCCTGAGAGCAGCACACTTTCATCAAGACTCTGAAATTTACTTTGATTGCATTACCAAACTTTTCTCAGGTGGCATTTTCAAATTTCAATTAATTTCACAAGGTCTGCAAAGATTTTAATTTCATTGGGCAGGAGAGGGAGGCAGCCTGAAACTGCCTGAAAATTTATGGTTCAAATCTTGCGAACCTGATCCTGAGAAATCGAATCATTTATCATCCAGCTATCTATCAAATCGTGATTTCAATTTCCATCTCATTAGAGAGATTGTGCACAATCTAAAATGATCCCAGTGCAGGGCCAATGCTGGGTATTTTTCTCTGATTGCAAAGCCTCACCTATGCTTGGTGTTGGTGAGATGCAATGACTTTCATAAGGTTTATAAACATTCAGACTTAATAGGACATACAATAATTGAACGCAATTAGTCCAGGTGATGAATTATTATGATTTGACCAGATTGGCATACGTTCAATCTCATGGGATGCTTCACAGCCTGCCAATTCTTCGGAGTCACAAACAGAAACCGCTTTCACCAAGATTTTAGGCCTTCAAACCTCATGAGAGACAGACTGAACCCACCTAGTTCTTAACTATTGCGAAGCGAGCTTTTGCCATCTCTATGAATGTAGATCCTGCTCAATTCCCGAAGGGATTAAGTGCTATCATTTTCTTCAGATTTCCAAAGATTTAATGTTCAGATCCTCTATAGGACATAATAAGCCTATTGGCTACTAATCGAAACGACAATTTACAAATAGATTCTACAAATATAACACATGATCCTCGGAAAAAACGCATCAGGGGAAAAGGTGAGCAATGATGTCCAAGCATAGCACAGCAAAGCATTGGAGCAACCCCGATATGATTGGAGGAGATGTCTGACAGCAGACATTATCTCAGGGATAGCAGACGATAAAATGGGAAAAGCCAGTAAGGACCAATCAAAGTCTCACTTAGCCTTCTCTGCCATGATGGTGGAGAAGGAAATCGCCCTTTCCCAAGTATAATGAAAGGAGAGCACTGTAATCATACCCCCTTAGAGGAGAAACTTACAGAGCAGAGAAAATAGTTAAAAACAGGAGCCTTTCCATAAAGAAGGAAAAGGTGACAAATGTCAGAAGTTAGAGAGTTTGTTATCAGGGTTCAGAGGAAGCAAAATAGGGACCTGCAGAAAGCAAACAGGAAATAGAGATAACATGTGGGAATCGAATCCAAAGGAAGAAGTAATGGAGGAAAGGAGGGATAAGGTGAAAAGAGGAGAAGGGTATTGGAGACAAATAATGAACAAGAGATGGAAACCTTTCAGCAATAAGAATAATAAGATGATTCTGTCAATTGGGTTTATCTTAGGTGGTTGGGAGGAATGATTGTTATCCTTCCTACCTAGACTTAATTCCGTAAATGACATGTCGAGCTCATAATGAATATTTTGTTGTAATGGCTTCAAGCCTTGTTGTGGACCGGCCTTGTGCCCTGAAAATTTTAGGGTTTACCCTTCAAGGCTTTCCCTGGCTTTGTAACTTGGAAGAAAAAAATAATAAAATGCTTCTGAAGTTAACAAAAAAGGCTGAAGAGATCCATCCAAACTCCCTAATTGGGTGGGGAACAAAGATCAAACCCTTACAATTGCAGTCCGACAATCTTCCAACTCAAGCTGTTGAGGGCCCTGCTTGTTTGAAAATGTGCTAAGAAGCTACCAAAGGTGGTGTTATGGGGGCATTGATTAATGTTGGTCTCATAATGATAAAACTCTCCTAAATGCGTTAAACAAGATTTGGTGGGTGGATGGTGTCCCATTAGCTTGTTGACTGTCTCCCATAAAATCTATCCCAAAAGTTTGTCTTGGGCTAGAATATGAGAAACGGAGGACCCTGATATGAGAAAGCGTTACTGAGATGTAGAGAAGGAAGGACAGCAACTAAGCTATGACATTCCCACTTTGTATTCAAACTGAATGTACTCTTTGGTTTCATTGACATACTTATCATGATCATTCGTTGGACATTAATAATATTATATCATTATCTTATCTACCCGATTGCTAAGACTTAGCTACCTGATTGTTAAGACTTGGTCAATGGTGTATTATAGATTTATTGTACATTTCACCTACCACCTCAACTACTGAATGTAAATGTCTCACTAAACTCTGTAATTAAAGTTCTCCACATACCAATTTTTTACTTCTTTATATATCTCCTAGTAAAATATAGTGTACAGTGTATATGGTTCGGCAATTATCTTCTTGCACTTTTCTTTTTTCTTTTTTGAAGAATTGTCTTTCTTGCTTCCTTGTAAACATATCACATTAGAACCAGGTCACCCAATAGACAAAAAGTGCATTTATAAGAATGTTATAAAACTGCAATAGCAAATGCAAGAACAGAATGAATTAGGTTCGGAACTCTTCCCAAATTTGTTCTTAAAGAATCTAGAATTTAATTCTCTGGCCATTTTTTCAAATGTCCATTCACAGACATAATGAATTTGACATTTAGTGCCCTGGTGGGAAAAATCGATATTGTTCTTAATTGATCCAGGCAACTGTTAAAACAACATGTTTTGAAGATGCAGGGATGGCTAAGGAATGGGTTATAACCAATTGTAGATGCAGACCATAAATTAGCTGAAGACATTATTGATCACGTCAAAGAGGTCCTTGCGGTAAGGGAAAAGACATTGAAACCAAGGAACTGCTACTAAACAAGTTGGAGAAGCAGATGGAAGTGATCCTTATTACTCAGGATTTCATGCTACAGAGAATAGGAATAAAGAGGAGAGAAACAACTGGAAGTGGATGTGAAACAAAGAAGAATGACAACAGCAAAGAGGGATATGAGAAGAGTCCTTTGAAGAATACCGTCAGGTCCTGAGGTTAACTCTATAATGTGATTTACCAAAGCTTATTTGATAGATTTGAAGTGCTTCTATGAAAAGTTTAAATTGCGGAAGCTTTACAATTCGCTCAAATACGTCAGGCTCCACAAGACAGCAGGCCGTTTTCACTGGCATCCACTTAGTGTTCACTGCAGAGTAAGCTTCTGTCAAAACCGCCTACGAGTTGCAGTGGCCCAACCATTTGTCCATGCCCTGGGGGAAATTAAACCTTGGCGGGTATCCTAACACACCACTACCTTCACCGCTGAACGACAACCTCACCCACCATATGCTAGAATTTTGTATAAACTGTGCTGTGAAAGTGTTATCAAGTGTTTATCTGTGATCGACGCTAATTTAGGCCGTGTCATTAGTAGAAGAGGATAGCTAAGAAGCATCAAAAGAAATAGTTATGGCCCTCACTGCTAGTAGGAGATAGTCTGGATCAGCTATCAGAAGTTCACGCACAGGAGAGGCCTCTAACCTCCTACTTATGTAAATAGAAAATGTGTTAATGCAAGTTCCCCTTTCTTTACCCAAAAGAAATCAAATCAAAAACAGGTAAAAGGATTTAAAGGATTTCAAATCCTATACTGCTCTGAGTGAACACATAATTGAAGAGAAAAAAACACCAAAGTGTAAAACAACTGTAGAATTTATAAGGAATAGCCTGCTGTACAGTTCATGACTGAATCCAAAAGTGGATTTGTGTATTTGGCCTACCTCCAAGCCTTGGGTGCCCAGCTTTCTTCGAGGAACTGCAATGCGTGCCTCCATTGGAATGGAATCCGGATAAGAACTGTTCAATTGGTGCTTCAGAACTGCCCAATTGTTTCTTCAGTTCTATGTAGTGAACCTAAAACGACTTAGTTGGAATCATTAATCATCGTTGACATATTTTTCGCAGACAAACTCTGTCAAAGGTCATATAGTGAAAGATTCTTTTTTATTCACAATCGCAGGATGAGATCTTCAACGTGTGCTTATGAGATGTATATTATTTATTATATGACGAATGAATATATTTTAATTTTCATGAAATTAAAAATAGTCTATTATTGTACCTGCTGGAGGATACAATGCATCAGGTTTTTTTTTTGGATTGTGACATTAATTCACATTGATTAGGCATATGTTTTCAAAAAAAAATTATATTTGCCATGGTTGACTATAAGATTTATTATTGTTCATTTATTTTAATTATTTTAATTTGAATTAGTTGTTATCTAATTGGCCAAAAACTTTCACTTCTTACTGCAAAATGCCTACATTTTATCGTATTATTTGTATTGCCACTACAAAAAAATTTATATCTATCTAGCAAATCTTGTACTTTATAGTAATGAGACAGTGTTGAATGCATTTTCCCCGTACGAGGCGCCGATTGTGGTCTGTCAGATAGCACGGATATGCATAGAGAGAGTCGTTTTCTCTGTATCAGTCAGCATTTATGGTCTCTAACAGATTGTTATATACTTGGTTTAACCTTCACGATATAATAATATTCCAACTCTTTGGTGCGCGATATATAAAGGTAGGGTATAATGCATCGTGGATTATAATAAATCGAATGGACAGAAGGATTTATTAACCTTGTGAGACCCTCACGAATCGCATCAGAGAAAATCATAACAGCGGAACTTGCATCGCAATCGCAAGTCGCATTGTGTTCCACCGCATATGTTATATTGTATATTTGCGATGCGATGCGATGTGGTCCCACCACAATCGCAATCGCAATCGCATGTCACATATGTTATCCGCCGATTGAAAAGTCGCGATGCGATTGCAATCGCAAGATCGCATATGTGTTTCTCCGACATATGATATGTTTCATTGGATGTTTGCGATGCGATCGCAATCGCGCAATCGCAACATCGTTTATCACGCAAATCGCAAAGTTCATTCTGCTAACTCTGATGTTCGATCGCTGATTACGATTGTCAAGCCATCGCTCAATCGCCAATCGCGAGTTTGTTTGTCAAGCCGATCCGCCAATCGCCGATTGCGAAGTGGGCTCCACTTGTACATCGTGCATATAATTTTTTTATGTTAAAATTAGGTTTCGGCAATGTATTTCTTTTATAATTTGTTTTATGTTTTATTTCTGCTGCGCCATATAAAAAGAAAAAGGCCTGTTGTATTATCATATATAGAGATTGTATTGTTGTGTTGTAATCGCTGTGTGTAAGCCTGCAGGCAAGGAAAACTCAGTGAACCATAATAGAGCACTATTTGTGCGTTTTTGAGAGATAGAGATTTTTTTTTAGAGCACTGCGTTTGTTATCCCTCAACAGAGGAAGACATTTTGTAATAGTTCTTAGTTTGTTTAATGAAATAGAAAGCATTTGCATGCCATCTTTGTCTGCAAGCAAATTTTTGTTTTAATTTCTCTGTGTTAATAGGAGAGCATTATTCTCTCAATTATATTCAGTTCGTATATGGACAAAGAGTGTAAGCAGGTAGGCTGAGCACAAAGATTAATTATGAACAAGAGATTGCATAGTTAAAAATAAAATAATAAATTTGAAAAACAAAGATTTAAATATAAAATTAAAGTTATATTTTTTTAAATTAATATAGTAAATAATAAAATAATAAATCTATAGTGATTTTGTTCAAACAATAAAGTGGCTTGGGATATGTATTTTTTAAACTATACATAATAAAACAAGGAAAAGTATTACAAAAGAAAACTTATCAAAGTTGTCCATTGCGTGATAAAGTACAACGTATCAAATGAACCTTTTGCAACTGTGGACCCCGTTGAACGTGAAAAAACTTAGACCAAATATGGAAAATAAATTTGCGTTATAAAACTTATCGGGTCCGAGACTTGCCATTGCAATCGGCTGAAGACATAAGAACTTGCGATTTGCGATTTTAGAAACTTTCTGATCCGATGAGTTAAAAGACCTTTTAACATATTTTGAACATATTAGAAAAATTTTATACTTAGAAATATGTTAAAATGAATAGTAAATCACAATTGGAAATTCGGAAAAGTTCTTTTAAAGAGTTCTTATTGCTTTGAGAAGTTCTGATGCGATACTTTTCCTATTTATAACAATGCAATGCCATTTATCGCAATCGCGTGTTGGAAAAAAGATTAAACATTGCATTCCTCTCATTGCAAAATTCCGATGCGATTGCGTTCAATTCCAATCGGATTTTGGGAGATATAATATAACAGTGCATTTCATTTTAAATCTCCGGTGCGATCGGGATTTGGTAAAAACGTTTTCACTGAAACAAATTGCGATGTGATAATCGCAATTGGAAAGTTGGCATGAATCATATTCTATTTATTATTCATCGCATCGCAAAATATCAAAAGTGAATTTTAACATTTATTACAAGGATTCGCCGATCTCCGATTGTATGACAAGTGTTGAAAATACGGGGAGATTAAATAGTAATTAAAATATTTGTAGTTGTTCTCATTACTGTGTTTTATTTCGGGTGAAAGCATTTATTTGAATTGAAAAACAAAAGTGTGAACCCTTTCATTTGCAGAACCAAAGAGACTTTACCCGATTTTGAGATGTCAAAGAGAAGCAGAAAGTCTAAAGGTGTTTTTGTTGCAAATGCTCCTGTGCTAAACATGTCGCCCAAGGAAAAACCGGCGAAGATGAAGCTAGTCACAGACACCTCCTGTCAAGGACTGGGGAAGATGACATGGGAGAATGTATACAATTTGATTGAAAAAGAGAAACCTAGGGTTGTTGTGCCCAAAGCAACTGTTCCTAATGAAGAAGATTCAGACTCTGACTCTGAATCTCAACTTAGTGCATTGGAAAATTCATTTTTACATCGAGTTGCTGCCCGGGCGAATATTTTTCCCTACTATGATATTATCAGATGGGTCATTGACAACGTGACCATTCAAAACAGGACTTTTGTTTCTGCTTCTGGATCAGTATTCAAGTCATTCAGGGCAGAAGATATTAAAGCAATGTACCATCTTCCCAATCCACAAAAGATTTACAACAAAGAATTCCTTAAGGAATATGCTGAAGAACATCAAAACCAGGCAGAGCCAATCAAAGAATGGAGGAATAACCCTGAGAAACATAAGCAAGAAGCATCAGGTATGTACTCTGTGGAGTCTCTTGCACCTCCATATTGTTATGCCGCAACAATGATGTGTAGGTTGTTCGGAAATGACAACTCTGCTATATTTTCTATTCAAATGATCCCGTTAATTCATTCTGATCTTAATTCTGAAATTATGGATTGGGATGTCATTTTGTCGCATAAGATAGCTAATCAAATTCTAGAGTATAGAAAAGATAGAAATTCAGGAAATTCTTTCCCTTTCCATTTTTGTGATTATATTTTGGACGCCCTCTATTTCAATTCTGAGTTCCCCATGCTAGGTTGGAAATGGACTCCAAAAGAACCTATTCCTATTCATATGTATCATAATTTCTTATGGAAAGAAGATTTCAAACTTCATGTTTACAGATTCTGCCATGGTTTTCTAATTCCAATCTACCAAACTATTTTTGGTGATTTCCCGCCTAGACTGTCCAATAAAGCCAAGACTGATTTGTCTTCTATCGGAGATTGGTTCAGAGAAGAAAAATTCACCTATATCAGAATTTTTGGGAGTATTGTTCAGCCACATATCCTTCCCCTATATGTTCCAGATAAGCTGTTAGCTCAGGAGATTTCCTATCAACTGACAGTTGAAGGAATGTCTAGAATTTTGAAAAGCAATAAAAAGCTTATGTGGCCTACCTTCCCTTTTAAGTGTGGTGACTATACTCTTAATATTTTTGCTCATGCTGAAAAAGAAGTTGGTAAGATTTTTGATCTTAAGTTTTCAACAATTCTTGGAAGACAATACGACCCAAGGAAAGTGGCGCATGATTTTACTACGTCTGTTTCGATTGCCCGATTTGAGCATGAACTAGACATTTTTGATGATTTGTTTGTTTCCATGGATAATATATCCCAAGTCTTTGATTCAGCCAAGTCCAAGTTACACGTCGAGGGCTTGAAAAAGTTTTTGTTGTATAGAGCCCAAAGGTTAGTTAATTTGCCTCTTGATCAGTTGAGAGCTCCCATACAGGAGAAAGCATCACAACAAGCAGGAAGTAGTTCTGGTAAAGAAGTAGAAGGAGCTGATTTTGTTTTAGGGAAAAAGGATGACAGCAATAAAGCCGACAGTGCCAAAACAGAAACAGCTTTTCAAAAAGATACACAGAAGCCTTTAGTGCAAACAAAAAAAGGAAACACTAGCCCTGATGCCCAGGTGCATATTGAAAAGGAAAGAACAAAAAGTAAAAACACTGAACAGACATCCAAGAATGATGCAGGTTCTCAACTGGGAGGACAAGTAGATACTGAATTGGTTGTTTCTTCTCATTTTCTAAATCAATATGAACAATTTGTACAGTAGATAGGATTGGAAAACAATCCTGAAGTTGACAATCCCAAAGATCGGGATGTGGAAATCATTCTCGAAAACCCCACTGCAGAAATTATGCTAAAGATAGAAGAAATCCCTCCTTTAGATATATTCTACAGTCCCAAACATAGGGTTGTGGTAAGAAAACAAAGGAAAAGGAGGAGAACAGATCAAGATGCTTTTTTGGCATCACAGGGGGAATTGTTAAATGTTTTTTATAAAAAAACTGAGGTGGATCCATCTGAGGATCTTACCAAATTGTCTCAGTATGCTGGTGCCTATAGTGCTGCTACTATAGATAAAGCTTCTGAAGTTTCACAACTAGTGAAACAAAAGGATATGCAAATTGCTATCTTTTAAGAACAGGTTGTAGGTCATCAACAAAAGATAATTCAGTTGGAACAGCGGGTACAGGATGCAGAACTTAGAGCTAAACAACTAGAACAGCAGCTCAGCCTTGAAAAGAAAAAGATTGATGAACAAACCTTGGGCAAACAGCAGCAGTTTACTCAAGAAGTAGAAAAGCTACAAAATATTTTACAGAATGAGAGAAGTTCAAGGGTTGAACAGGAAAAAATGTTCCAATCAGAAATGGACAAGTTCAAGGAGTATCCCAAGCTGGATCAATTCATTACTGAAGCTCTTGAAATGAACAAACTGCTATCTCAACAGTTAAATGAATTTTGTTTAAAGTTGACACAAATTGAGCCTTTGTACGAAATTACATCATCTTTGATAGATAAATCAGTCACTTTTAGGCAAGAAATTGAAGATGTTGTTGATAAAATTTCTGAGTTTCTTTCATGTCAGGGTACAGAGGAAGGAAGAAAAGCTAACCTTGCTAGAATTGAAGAAAGACACAAGGAAATTCTATTTATGGAATGGGAACAGCAGTTAATGAAATTAGAAAGAGCCACATCAAGGGCTAAAAGTTTAATGAATAATACAACACAATTGATTAATGATAGCCTGTACGCTACCAATTTGATCTCAGATTGTATTGCAGGCGAGTTTCCTAAAGTAAAAGAAGTTGATTCTAGGTGGAAGCAAGAGATAATGGATAAAAATAAAAAAATTAGCAAACTTCAAGGAATTTCATGGGATAATATGTGGTCTTATCTGATCAAGCCACACAGCCAACAGATAGCTATCAAATTCCTTTCGAATGTTATTCAATGTATCATTCCTGAATTGTCGGATGCTACATACACTGGACAGTTACATTCAAAAATGACTTGGCCAACAGAAGTCCAAGATATGCTCAATGTCTGCCACCTTCGTTCATCCACCTCAATCAATGATTAATGAGCTAGTCCACTACAAGTTCGCATTTTAGTTTAAGGTATTTTATTTTATTTTTTTCTAAGTATGACTAATTCTATTATGTATAAAAATTACTGGTACAAAACTGCCACAGTGTCAGCTGGGTGAGCCTGAACACTGGGCTTGATAAACAAGCTAGTCAAAGAGTGTCTGGACTGCTCTGAATGGGAATCCAGTCCTTTTAACCACAAAGTCTGAACCGCCCTTGAGAGGGAAACCGGTTTTAAGTTCATACAAGCCAAACAAACATGAAAATAAATACTGAAATTAGAAAGCTGTTTTTTCAGCTGAGTTGTAAAGCATGATAGCCTAAGATTCCTACAGTGACTAAGAAAAAAAACCTGTATAGCTTTGCAGAGGCTATTCATGAGTTGGAGAAGGAGGTTCCTCGATGATCCTGCAGGCGAAAGCATCACTGCTGTCCTCTTGCCCAGCGTTGAGAGCGCCCTCCCTACCGGTGCACACCATCTCCATGCAATGCTCGTTCTGAGGAAGGGGAGCAGAAGTAGCTGGAGCCGCATAGGGAAAACCAGAGCTCGGAGGGGAGAGAGGATTGACAGAACGGGGCGAAGCCAGATTAGGGATTTCTTCACAAAGAGTCACAGTAATAAAAGCAGTGAGGATGGAGCTATTCGAGGTGCAATCGAACCGGAGTTCAGCTCGCTGGGAAGTTTGCCGAATGGAGGGACGAGCGGGATGAGGAGAGACAGGAGGGGGAGAAACGCAGGGAGGCTCACGAGCTAAGGGAGGGGGGGCGGAAGCATCGACAGAAGCATCACGAGAGGCAAGAGCTTGAGCGTCGTCTTCATCTGTCGAGGTGGAGACAGAGCCATGGCTCAGAGGAGGGTGATGGTGATAGGTGTGACCTCGACTGAGTCCACGCCTGCACCGCATGCGTTCGCGGAGACGAGGCATGGTGACAGGCGCTTGACGAGGAGGACCAGGGCAGGAAAGGCGGACAGGAAGAGCAGGGGGGGAGAATATGGACGGGACACCACAGGGATTAGCGGAAGGAGCCGGAAAAGGACAATTGAGACCGCTACCAGAGGGAGAATTGACCCTGCACAAAGGACTGTGAGAGAAATGAAGCTCCGGATGAGGTTCAAAGCAAGCAAATAAAGAACAACGCCGCCCAGTGTTCATTCTCACACTGGCATCTGCAGCACCTGGAGAGAAAATCCCTTGCAGAGGAGAAGGGAAACCATCCCAGCCTACCTTACCATTCGAACTGTCTCGAATGTGCTCCATAGCCTAGAGAACCGCCATAATCAAATGCATGGTGAGCAGACCGAGAGAATTTACAGTCGCGCGGGGTGGTGAGTTATGATCGCCATTAATGCAGGTACAGGGAGCCATATGGGCTGCCCATGTAAACACCATTGGGAACAGCACAGGGTGCCACGTCCCAACCAGCCCATTAAGCATCCGCATCCGGAGTTAAGATATTTTATTTTAGATAAATTGTAGGAATATTTTTAGTTATTTTGTTTTATTGGGTACCTATTTAAACCCCTTTCATGCATTTAGAAAGGGGTCGTTAATTTGTAATATTTTTTGACTTGGAGATTACATTTTTGTGCTACATTTACTTCTATATTCTTTTATAAAGGGTCACATCTGGTGATTCTATGCGGAATTATTTTTTAAGAGTTGCATTTCTGTACCTCAGAGTTGATTTTGGGTTGTAATTGCTGGATTGTATCTATGCACTGTTAATTTCTTTTGTCATATGATATTCTCTTTTAAATTTGCTAATTTTGCAGGCTTTAACATTTTTGGCACTAGAAGGAGAGGCAAAGATATGAATGGCAGATAAATCTAAATCTGAAAGCCATTCTAAGAGCAGATCAATTATAGAACTGCACATAACATCTTTGGAGTTGTCAGGAATTTTTTTCAGAAGAGTAGTTGGTTTAAGTATAAATGTGCGTTTGTCTATTGGTGTTGTGTTTATAAAGTTGTACTCTCTTGAACTATGATTCAATGGTAGTGATACAGCTATGTGGGTTGCTTGTTGAGCTGAAATTTGTTGAAGGATAAGCAAAGCATTGCCTAGAGGTTGTATCATTTGAATAGTATCAATTTTTCTCTTTTCATGTTCTTTTGGTATCCTTTTGAATGCATTTGTCATAGATCTGTCAACTTTGGCCATATATGAAATGCAGTATGAAACTGCAGCATATGCATTTAGAACATATTGAGCATCTGTGTTTGCATTCCATAGGTGTGGCATATTGTATGCAAAGGTATTATTTCATATTTATAATGGTTTTCATTGCAAGAATACCATTGGTTATGTTAATGTACTTTGTATTAATTCGATGTAAACAGTTTCTGTTAACTGGAATTCATCTAAAAAATCTTCATGGCTAGTTAATTTTTCATATTGTTTTTTCTCTGAGGTGCTTTGCAAGGACAAAACTTTTTCATTTATTGAGCCATGTACCAAAGTAATTGGTTCAAGAATCCTTGTTCTTTTCATTGGTAACATTGGAAATTTGTATCTACACTGTGATGCTTTTCTTTTTTTTATAGCTTTTGGTATGATGATGTTCATGTATCTTTGCGAGTTCTGGATCAAGGTGATTTGTCCTACAAGTTATATAGTTATCCAAGAAGTTTTCAATTTCTAAGTTAGTATTAATTTCATATACTAGAGCATTTTCTATTCATATATGAGCATGTTCATGTGCACTATCTCTATTTTGGAAGTCAGTTACAAAGTAATAATCTAATATTTTGCCAAAAAATGTGCTATGTTGACAAATCAATTGCTTCAATGCATCTGTCTTATGTCTATAGTAACGTGTACATGTTACTGGGTCCTTGTAATATTTTTTGGTTTATTGAATATATGTATATGATAATGTTTACTAGCACAAAATACTAATTTTACTATTATATTGTATCTTTGATTTCAAAACAGTAAAATAAGAGAAACAAAGTTGCAAGTAACTAGTTCCTATTTTGCATGTGTGTATTCCAAAAGCATCACTGCAAAACAAAGAAGATGCAATGTTTATTATTGTCTCTGAAAACATGAATCTCCCATACAAACTATGTATTCTAGAAATAATTCACTTTTGTACACAATAGAAAGCATAAAATACAAATTGTATGTGTCTTGATTGGTAAAGCTAATGTTGCTAGTTGTAAGTAACATAGTTATAATTACGGATTTGTATGTACAGTTAGATATGCACTATAGCATAATAGCATCTTGAAGGCAACAATATGCTTCATACAAAGACAATTACTGATTCAAAGAAAAGTAGGAGAAAAAAAGGCTAATTGGGTGGCAGCCTTGCAAGAATATGGTATTGACATTAAACGAGCAAAGATTGTTAGAGGACAAGGTTTTTGCAGATTATTTCAGTATCTCTATTTTCGAAGTCAGTTACAAAGTAATAATCTAATATTTTGCTAAAAAATGTGCTATGTTGACAGATCAATTGCTTCAATGCATTTGTCTTATGTTTATAGTAACGTGTACATGTTACTGGGTCCTTTTTGACAAGATAATCAATATTGCATTCCTCAATTGTTTCAATGTGTTTCTCTTTATTTATATTGCTATGTAATTTAATAAGAATTTGTACTAGTGGTGTCCAAAGATGCTTTGCACTTTACTATTTCTTGGTAACGAAATCTTTGTAGCATATCATTGTCACGTGGATCTCCAAAGAATAGTGATATCACTATTAGTATCTATGCGATGTTTTCTTGCTAGATGGTAGTTTTCAATGTCTATGATTTCAACCATTTTTTTCCATGCATTTATTCTTCAGATTCATATGGTGATTTTTTTGCTAAGTACTATGTATCTTAGATTTTTTTTCGTCAAAGATGAGAAGAGCTTATGCGATATTTTTTGGTTTAGTGAATGTATCTCTATGATAATGTTTACTGGCACAAAATACTAATTTTACTATTATATTGTATCTTTGATTTCAAAATAGTAAAATAAGAGAAGCAAAGTTGCAAGTAACTAGTTCCTATTTTGCATCTCTCTGTATTCCAAAAGTATCACTACAAAACAAAGAAGATGCAATGTTTATCATTGTCTCTGAAAACATGAATCTCCCATACAAGCTATGTATTCTACAAATAATTCACTTTTGTATACAATAGAAAGCATGAAATACAAATTGTATGTGTTTTGATTGGTAAAGCTAATGTTGCTAGTTGTAAGTAACATAGTTATAATTACAAATTTGTATGTACAGTTAGATATGCACTATAGCATAAAAGCATCTTGAAGGCAACAATATGCTTCATTCAAAGACTATTACTGATTCAAATACAAGTAGGAGAAAAAAAAGCCTAATTGGGTGACAACCTTGCAAGAATATGGTATTGAGATTAAACCAGCAAAGATTGTTAGAGAACAAGGTTTTTGCAGATTATTAGTAGGAGCTGATAATATATAAGAAAATCAAGATCTAGAGAATTCTATTTCAGTTAGTCAGATAAGTATTGCAGATTCTGAATCTCAGTATGATGATCTGATATTTTACTTCAAAAATGGGTATGATCCTTCTAATGTCAGCTATAAGAATAAACATGCTTTAAGATTAAAAGCTACTAAATATGAAATCATTGATAATGTGTTATTCAGAAAAAAATTATGATTAAATCTTACTAAGATGTCTTGAAAAGACTGAGGCAAAGAAGGTTTTGCAAAAACTAGACGATGGACCAGCAGGAGGTCATTTTGGAGGCAATGCCACAGTGCACAAAATCATCTATGCTGGATATTATTAGCCCACCTTTTTTAAAGATTGTTATGACTATGTGAGAAAGTGCAAGATTTGCCAAACTGCTAGTAGAAGGCAGAGGAAGCCAGCTTTTTGTCTACAGCTAGTAAACATTGAACAACCATTTGAGCAATGGGGGCTTTATATTATTGGTGAGATAACTCCTCATTTTTCCAAGTAGCATAAGTACATTCTCACAACAACAGATTAGTTGACAAAATGGGTAGAAGCAATTGCTCTAGACGTAGCCAACTCTGACATAATTATTGATTTCATTTTTCAATTCATCATTACCAGATTTGGCGTATGAATATTTAATGGTTAAAAGGTAATCCTGTAGGGACTATGAACGTTTGCTTGTAGCAGAAGCAATAGCTGTGACAATAGAGTATATTACATAAGCTAAACTTGAGAAAATCCACTTACTTTATTATTATCAACTAATCAAAGCTTGAGATAACACAAAAAATGTTTTGGTCCTTGAAGAATTAGAAAGAAATTGTAAGTGATTTTTATTTTTTTACATAGTTAGATTTTATTTGAATTATCTTAAGAAAAATTTTCATTATCCTTAGAGATTTTTACTTACTTGAAGTATAGTATTCACTTCATTTTTTCAGAGATAACTGTTTCTTCGCCAATTATTGTACTGTACAACAACCCTCCCCATTTTTGACTTCGAAGCTGCTCGGGATACAGACAACCTACCAGACATGGAGGACCAAAAAGAAGAGGACCTTCATATTTTCTTTGTTGATCCTTTGGAAGAGTGTGTGGAAATCTTGACTGGCTCAAATTATCAAGCATTGATCCTTTGCAAGAGCTAGAGACATGAAAAGTTGTCACCTTCTGTGATAGTTTTTATTTTGAAGATTAATCTTCAAAATATATTATGGATATCTCTGACAAGCAGCCAGAGTTTCTTCTTCTTCTTGACATTACTCAGCTGGCTGCATTGACACTTTTGCATCATATGAAGATGTAAATATTCCAAGTTAGAATAGGTTAGATAGGAAAGTCAATAAAGCTCAACCTTTGAGCATTTAGTTATATGTTATTTTCTTCTTTTTAGAAAATCAAAAATACAAAAACAATAGAAAGAGAAAAGAGGGCAGATTTTAAAAAACAATAAAGGTACATCCCCGTACCAAAAAAGAGAAATAAATTCTCATAGTGTGCAAGCTCAAATGCGACTCCTGAAAAACACACTCCTAGTTAGTCAAACGGCCTAGTCTTGAATAATTAGTTTTAAATTTACTGCTGATAGGATAGTGAATTCTATTTGCCAAATTGTTTAATCTTGGCTTATCAGTAGGTAGATTAAGATAGAAATTAAAGGTTCAAACATGCTCAAAACCTAAACCTAAGTTTCCGATCAAGAATTGGCTCCAATCTATGTTTAATTCTGAGTCAAAACAGAGGTAAATCTGGTTCTAATCAGCTCAAAATCTAAACCAGTCAGACAAAGAAGAAACAACTCAATTAGAGTCAAAACGAAGCTGTAAAAAATAAATAAATAAATTAAATAAATAAATAATGATGAAGGAAATGCTTCAACTTTCAGATCTTAAGCCTTCCATTTTTTTATTTAAATTTTCTGCAAAATAAATATCTATGTGCAGCTTGTTTTTTATGCCATAGATCACAGCAAGTCAAACAGTTTAATCTTAACTTGACTGTTTTTAAATTTCTATTCTAGAATTTAGAGAATAAAATCTGATTGGACAGTTTAATCCCAAGAGATGGTAGATTAGGTAGAGAATTATATGGACTCAACTGTTTTCTGCTAAAAATTCCATGAGAAAGACTGCTGTAAAATCCCCTTTTCTCCACTTCCTTAAGTCAGAAACTAACCTTCATTTTTACTCTCTTTTTTCCATCATCTTCCTCTATTTTCCATTTTCCTCATCTCCCCTTCATAAAATCTCCTTTGCAGAGTTTAAAACTCATTTCTAAACTCTGCCGAAACCTCAAATCCTTTTAAAATCTGTGGAAAATCCATAAAAAATGCCTTTGTTGTATTACAGATTTAAGCCCCCTTGGGCTAAACCTGAACCACTTCCCCTCAACCTGCCCACACCCTAGAACCAGGTGCTAGACCCGAAGCTCAATCGCATCGAAAAAATTCACAATGGGCAGATTGAAAGATCACATCAAAGTTCTGATGCCATTGGGTCCCTTTATTAAAACTCCGCCCCCTCTGCTTTTCATTTCCTATGACTTTCACCTGGGGACCAAGTGTTAAGAGTCCAGAGGCGCTAATCGCATCGCAAGTTTTAAATGCTTAGATTGAAAAGTCCAAGCCCGAAAGCTCCGATTGCGATTGGCGCTTTATTGTATACGACTCGGGCGTATTATATTCCATATAATCAAAGGCCCTGCAATAAGGCGTGATGACCATTCCGTATATATATATATATATATATATATATATATATATATATATATATATATATATATATATATCCGCCCGACAGCAAAACTTTGTTTTATATTGAAAATTTGGGTTTTTCATATGTTTTAAAAGGTTTCCACCGGAGGACAGTTAAAGCGATATCTGCCGTCGATCTGGAGCCGATCGAACAACCCGTGCTACATCGCATCGCAATTTTCATTTGATGCATTAGTTTGTCCGCTCCCGATCGGTCATCCCTCCGATTTTCTCCCCACCGTTGATCTGATCCTCAGATCAACGACCAACGCTCAATTTCTCTGTCATCTAATCGCATCACCCTCCCCGATCGCACAATCACATTGCCCTTCCCGATCGCGCAATCGCATTGGCGATTTTCGTTACACCCTCCCTCTTTCCCCCGCCGATTGCGATCCTCCGATTGGATCTGGACCGTCCACGTGTCCAAATCGAACGGTTCTAGATCTTTCCAGCATTATTCCATCACCTTTCACCTTTCCACCTTATGTTTTTGACTAATCCCCACCGTCGATCTCTGCGCGATCGACGTATCTGATTTATTATCTTCCTCCATTCTCGTTTGACCTCTTCTAAATGAATCCCAACCGTTAGATGATGCCATCCAACGGCCCTGCTCTCTTCCCACGGCTCTGAAGCAGTTTAACCCAAAACGTAGGATTTCTTAATTGGTTTCGTGTTTTGCAGGTGATAATGGTTCTCCATTATATTGAAAGAAAAGCCGAAGGTTGGGAATGACGATTCTCGCGCCTTTGATTCATCAAAGGAAACCATTTGCTGGGCTCAAACTCCACGACTCGTCAATGTTTCATGAGGCATTGATGCCATATGAGCCCTGCGCGGCCTGCACATCAACAAGACACAACAATACAGAAAAGAAGAAAGGAGTATCAGTGTTAAAAGATCTAAGCCAAAGAAAAAACTCATGTTTGAAGGATTAACGCGCATATTCAATCAAAGGCCTAAATTTTAATTACGAAAACTTTAAAAAATTATTTAAAAAAAAATAATTGTAAAAAAATATTAGGATTCAAATTTGTTCAAATGTTAAATAAATCTAATACAAATAATAATACTTAAAATTGTCATTTTTTAAAAATAATTTTAGTAATTGGGATTACATTAAATAGTTATAGCAAATAATTCTTATTTTTCTAATTCAAATTCAAATTTTCACCAATTACATGATAAACATTAATATGTTGATGATTATTACTTAAATTAGTTATATTTGAACTAAACTATATCACTTTCGTATATATGTAGATTAAGTTCACAGTTTGACGGTTTTCGAACTCCACACCTCTGACGTACTCCATCGATGAGTATTAATTGTACCGTGAGTAATTATATCAATTTAATCATTCTAATATTTCTCGGGATCTTATCTCATTAAGTGCTCGGTACCAATTTTTATGGCTCTATTAATTCTGTTCAAGTTCCTATTTTAACTAATTCGCTTTCTGTTTCCTGTGTATAGAAATACATTTCAATCTGGGCAGTTCACTCTATTAGTGTTGTACGGAAGCTTGTGCATTGAAGGTTATAAACCTTTTCAATTAATATGAGATTAACAACCTTCAAGTCTTACCACATTAATTTTACCCTTCAAATATGCTTTATTCTGAATCTAGTATAGTTGAAACCATAGGTAATAAAGATGAGGTTATAAGGCAATAGGTAATTATATAAAGACTTTTATCGTAAGCAATAAGGATCAGACCCATACAACTTATTCATTAGAAATATATTTCTCCAGTTACGTTACTATATACAAAGTTTTTACTTGCTGCTCCAAATTATTGAATTTTGGTATGTGAAGTTGTTTAGTTTTCATTAAATTATAAGTTAGTTATTAGTATATTTTCTACTGGGTTGAAAATACTTTTAAGAGTGATTCCATTCACATCATTAAATAATTTATTAAAGAATACAAATTACAATTTATCCTTTCTCGCTTCGAGGATTACATTAAACTAAATCCATGTCGAATCTACATTTATCATCGGTCATTTCTTGATTGTACAAATGCTAAGAGCTATCCACCTATTCTGTTGTGAAAACCATCATGGAAAAAATAAAATTCAAATTTCAATGTTATTAATCATACATAGAATCATTATTAACAATAAGGTTTTCCGCATCGAATATGTAATTTATGACATTCATTATGAAAATTCAAATCTGAGTTGGAGGATCTAGTGATGTCACAGACATCTCATGTAGATCTCTTGATATCAACAACCATTAATTCAAAATTAAATAGCATAAAATTATAGCAGTTGTACAAGTTTCTACTTTCATGTAGATCTCTTGATATCAAAAACCATTAATTTAAAATTAAATAGCATAAAATTATAGCAGTTGTACCAGTTTCTACTTTGTAGTTGTTCTTTTGCTTAAAGCTCTGTGAATTTTATTTCTGCTCTTTAGATTTTCTGTTCTTGACCGTCGAAATCTTTGTATTCTGCTCAAGACATCTGCAAGTAGATTTATCGTGCGACTCGACACTCTGCAAACAAGCTTTCGCAAGTCAGGCTAGAACTGTGCTCGTCTGGCTGCAAGGTTTTCTAAGCATAATTTCTTTTACTCTTTCACGTAATTCCACACATTAAATTCGCTTTCTTGCTTTGATTCTGAGTGCAAAGTGGATGATATTCTACCTGCAATTTACATATTATGGATTATGTTTTTAAACGATAGCCGATGGAACAATGATGATTGCAATTCCTTTCGAATTTGATAAAGTTGGTGCGTCCTACAATTCTCATTTCTTTTTAACAAATTTACAAAGTTCTTAGAAGTACTTCTCAAGATTGTATCATACAGAGGAAACATAGAAAATAGAATTTTGTTAGGTCCCTAACATGAGAATACCATTTATATGAGCCTAGGAGGATTCAAAGTCATTTCCCTTGGAACGACTTTGTTTACTAAAGCCTTCGTTTATTAAAAAATGTAGATTATTGTTATCATCATTTTCTGAATCAAATTCCACTTCATTTGTAGCTTCGGTATTAGCAGATGAAAAAATATGTTCTTGTTCGGCTTAAAAACTTTTTGCGATAATTTTAATTCTCAAAGACATGAAATACTTTTCCTAATTTTAATGTATTTTAAATTATTATTTAATGAAAAATTACTTCGTTGTAATTTTAATTTTTCCTAAAACCTTCAAGATTACGTCGTAATTTTACTTTTCAACAAAAATTACATCACACAGACTGTATGTTTTGAAATTTGTTTCTATTTTCAACGAAGATTACATCGTAATTTTACTTTTCAACAAAAAAATATATCTCAAATAGTGTATGTTTTGAACTTTGTTTCCATTGCATTATTTTATTATTTGATTGAAAATTAAAATATATATATAATTTCATATAGAATAAATTTTGTCATCCTATAAATCCTTGCCTGACTGGACTTTATACAATTTATCTGGTTGCCAAAATGCATTCGCTCTGCATTAGTTTCTTTTTCTTTTTCTTTTTCTTTTTTTTTATTTTTATTTTTTATTTTTTATTTTTGCAATTTTAACTAACCTGGACAGTACAGTACTGCTACGAAGATGACTTTGAATGACGTTCTCTGACAAAATAGTGTTTTGTTCTCTTAAGCTCTCGATTTTGTCAGAAAATTTTTCATTGTGGTTCTCCAAATTCGATATATGACCATGCTCTTGAAGCAATTCCCGAGCGATCGCTAGAGTCCTGTTCTCTTAAGCTATCGATTTTGTCAGAAATTTTTTGATTGACGTTTTCCAAATTCGACGTATGATGATGCTCCTGAAGTAATTCCCAACTGATCGCTACAGTCCCGTTTCTTGCATCTACAATCTGTAATAAGGTTCATAGTTTTCCAGTTCCCAATCTTTAGGTGTTTACTCTGATTCTTGAAATATCGTCTGAATTTCGTGTTGATCTTCTTGCTCACAGAAGGTTTTACAAAATAGTGACTTTTGCAAGACAGAGTGCACAAAATTTAACTCTATGTTTTTCAGTTCAAGAAAAAATAATACTGCCATCTAAACTTATCCTATTTCGCACTTTGCTCTGCTTATTAAAATAAAAACATATGACACTGTTACAAAGACTCTCGGGCCTTTTATATGTGGCAGTACATATTACACTAAAAATAATACTAAAGCAATACGCCGTTTCGGAGCGACCCAAAATGAAGGCTGATATTAAAAACATTGAAATGTTTTAACATTAGCTCTTATAAAAAAGTACTTTATAAAATTTTTGTCATGCATATAAAACATATTAAAACCTTTAACATAAAACCTTTGCATTGTTCACCATTTTAGAAAGCAGTTCCAACACAAAAAACTGGAGATAAAAAATGGAACAGTGAAAACAGAAGTAGCTAATAGAACAGATGCAAAGCCAAGGGTAGTTTATAGATTATGTGGTTATAGATTATTCAGAATAGTACTTGTTACACTATAGTCTAGAGATTTATAGCAAATTAGAGTAGTTACCCAAATAGTCACATTAGTCTTATTGCTATGCACCTATGGTAATGGTGGTCTTAGTCCTATGCCCTAAGTTATTATTATAGGATCTTAAAGATTTCATATAGTATAAATCAAAATTGTTCTATGTCATCTATTATTCACATCATCGTGCACAACTTACTATGTCTCAACTTCTGGTATTGCTCTTATTCTTCACTCAGTTGATACCTTTGGATGGTTAATTTGTTGTTTTTTTTCTTGATGTTTTAACAAAGTTAGGTGCCACTTGCTGCATTGAATCGAAAATATAAATTTGGAACGATGGAATGTAGTCACATACAACTTTCAAAGACACTACAACAACTACTAGAAGAAGAAGACACTGCTAATATCAAAATAGACTATAGAAACAAAGCAACAGAGAAAACAAGTGTTGGATACTTTGCATGTAGACCTTGTGAGAAGTGGTTTAGCTGCAGTTTCAAATGGTGCAAATGTTGTTTTTGTATGCAATACATTTGTTAATATGAAAAAATAATAAGCAGTTGTGAAAGATCAATACAAAGGAACGCAAAGAAAAAAACAAATAGTCAATACTCTAAATCTAGATGTCGTACCATGTTGTATAGATATGACTTCATATGATCCAAATGTTGTTGTTGTATACACCACCATTGTTAATGTCTATAGAAAAATGGTTGGTTATTAGCAATCGTCATGGAATACATTTATTTTTCATTGAAATCAATATTTTGTCTTATGACAAAAAGTAGTGTAACCACCAAATTTTCAAAATATAGTGATAGAATTAGTCCATATTATGTTGACCCATCTTGACCAATGTTTGCTACATTGACTTGCAAGTGCATGCTTTCGTGCAATAAATTTGGGACTTGCATAAGGGATGAATGCTTTGTAATAGATGCGACTATTCTCACGTTTAGCTATTTGTATCAAGGCTATTATTGCGTTCAAGATGCTACTATGCTATAGTCCATATCTAACTGTAAATACATATTCGTGATTACAACTATGTTGTTTACAACTAGCAAGATTGGATTTTCTAATCAAGACACATTCAATCTGTATTTCATGTTTTCTATTGTATACAAAACTAAATTATTTCTAGAATACATAGCTTATATGTGAGATTCATGTTTTTAGAGACAATAATCAATCTTGCATTTTCTTTGTTTTGCAGTGATACTTTTCAGATACAGAGAGGTACAAAATAGGAACTAGTTAGTTGCACCTTTGCTTCTTTTATTTAATTGTTTTGAAACCAAAGATACAATATAATAGTAAAATTAGTATTTTGTGCTAGTAAACATTATCATAAAGATATATTCAATAAAGCAAAAAATATTATAGAAGCTCTTCGCATCTTTGAAAGAAAAAAATCTAAGATACATAGTACTTAGTAAACAAATCACCATACGAATCTGAAGAATAAATACATAGAAAAAAATGGTTGAAATCATAGACATTGAAAACTACCATCCAGCAAAAAAACATCAGATAGATACTAATATTGATGTCGTTTTAATGAACCATAGTCTCTTTAGACTATAGCAATTTGCATATACTCTTGGATATTGTTTGTTCAATGCATTTGAAGTGCTTCTGCGCTTTCGTTACTTGTCTATTGAACTGCGCAATGGAATAATAGACCATTTTCTCAATTGTCTACAGCAAAATGACGCAAAGGCAAAAGAATCATATCAATATGAACTAGATCCTGTCATGTTATATCAACTTCATGGAATTCACGATGTTGATACATACCTTCGTAGAATGCGTTTTTCTGCATCTAATAGCAATTTCCAATCTGAAAGAGGCTTATGGGGAGACACATTTTTCATACGATGGCTATCAAAGTGGTTGAACATACTAATTGGAGTCTGGTCACTAACAATGAAAACAAGGTATTTGTTCTTTAACCACGATCTAGATACAATTCCACCAAACATTTTGTTTCATGATACAGATCCCACTAGTGGACATTTTGAACCCCTACTATACAAAAGATTATGTAGATGCAACTTTTTACCAAATTATTCATTGTCACCTCTTTGAAAATATCTTGAAAACCATTATGAATCCGTTGTCCATGAAATGCAAATTCATGGATCTCATATAGCAAAAAAAACTATGTCAAAATGTGCTAATAGCATGTTTAGTGCAATTTGTCATTTAATAGCTCCTGAATTTGATGAAAAATCTTTCAGAATCTACATTATCCAATATTTTTGCAATGCACTAATGGCTAGGAGAAACGATGCATTAAATCGTATAGAAAAACACTTAACAAATGAAACTATACAAAGTCAAACAATGGTTGCAGGTTGGCAACAATACCTAATTAATATGGCAATGCCATATGAAAAAGGAAGAGTTGAAGGAACATCATTTTGCTTGCAATGGACATCGATCATATTCAATGTAAACATACAAATATGGTCATTTACGACCAAAACCATTGTGAATTACTACCAATCAAAAACAAATTCCAACCAAACGTACAATATATTATCATTTGAAACAAGCACATCACATATTCATTATGAACCATTACTATCAAATCAAAATACAAATCAATGCAATTTGCAACGAAGAATAGTGCAAATGCACGAAAACACCAACAATAGAATAAACTTGCGCAAATTGAAACAAATGATACGTACAAATGACCCACATAAAATTGGACAAAATAGAAATAAAATAGCAAATAAAAATTGTTCATTACGAAAAATTACTCCCATAGAAATTTACAAACGACAAATTGAAGACACACCAAAAACAAAATGTCCAATATGTAAGACATTGCAATTTCAAAAGTACATCTCAAGCATTGGACTTGAATTACAAAAAATGTACATAGACATATCTGGAAAACAGAAGACATTTCATTTAAACATTATTTGCAGATCTTGCAAAACAGCACTTGCGAATGCAAAGTTGCCTTGCTTTGCAACACCTGAACAAATAAGACTTAATAAGCCATTGCAAACTGTAACAAGACTTTCAGAGCTTGAGGAAAGACTTGTTGCATTGAGAATTCCCTTTGCACAAATAAGACAATGTGGGAAGAAGCGATCACAAATGGGCTTAACTGGTTCAATAATCAATGTACCTGTCCAGATGGACATTGTCCAAAAAGCATTGTCACAATCCATAAACAATACAATCACAATTGCTATTGCATTAAAATGGCGACTAGAATACAAGAATGCATATCAAACAGGAAAAGTGTGTGTGCATATTGTCATGAGAGCACTTAAAGAACTATGTTCTCGAAATTTGTATAAAACTAAAAACATTTCCATTAATAGCAATTGGAATCATATACTTGAATTGGACAATAAAGGTAATAAATCTGATGATGACAACATTGATAGCAAAAGTGAAACTGACAGCATTTCAGAAAGTGAAAGGCCAACTGAAACCTTGGTACATGGATTCATAGCTTCACAATGAATTCATGATTTACAAGACAAGCTTATTGAAATAGCACCAGCTGAGGGACAACGACCACTTGGGATATTCAAAGACAAACATGCAGAAGAAATGAGTTTCCCAACACTATTCTTTGGAAATCCACGTGACAATGATATAGTACAAAGATTTCGTTATCAAGAAATAGTAAAATGGGAACTAATGCATTGCAGTGGTCACTTTTCCTATCACATTACAAATTTGTTCTTCAAGACAATGCGAATACTCATTGAAAAGGTCATGTCATGCATCTCAGTACGAATAAGAAAAGGAAAATTACAAGGAAGAAAGTTGTTAGCAAAGGATGTTAAGTACAAGCCCAACTTAGAAAAGTTACTAAAAAGTCACATTGGATACATAGATTTCAAACACATAAGAATTTCTCCTGATTACCATCAACAAATTCAGAAACATATATTTGCAATGATATGACAATTAGGTCCTCCAACCTTCTTTGTTACATTTACAAGTGCAGAGCATCTTTGGACACCACTAGTACAAACTCTTACTAAATTACATAGCAATAGAAATAAAGACAAACACATTGAAACAATTGAGGAATGCAACATTGATTATCTTGTCAGAAAGGACCCAGTAACATGTACACATTACTATAGACATAAGACAAATGCATTGAAGCAATTGATCTGTCAAGATAGCACATTTTTTGGCAAAATATTAGATTACTACTTTGTAACTGAATTCCAAAATAGAGGTAGTGCACATGAACATGCTCTTATATGGATAGAAAATGCTCCAATATATGGACTTAATACTAACTTAGAAATTGAAAACTTCTTGGATAACTATATAACTTGTAGCACAAATCACCTTGATCCAGAACTCGCAAAGATACATGAACATCATCATACCAAAAGCTGTAAAAAAAGAAAAGCATCACAGTATAGATAAAAATTTCCAATGCTACCAATGAAAAGAACAAGGATTCTTGAACCAATTACTTCGGTACATGGCTCAATAAATGAAAAAGTTTTGTCCTTGCAAAGCACCTTAGAGCAAAAACACTATGAAAAATCAACTAGTCATGAAGATTTCTTAGATGAATTCCAGTTAACAGAAACTGCTTACATCGAATTAATACAAAGTACATTAACACAACCAATGGTATTCTTGCAACGAAAACCATCAGAAATATGGAATAATAGCTTTGCATACAATATGCCACAACTATGGAATGCAAATACAGATGCTCAATATGTTCTAAATGCATATGCTGCAGCTTCATATTGCACTTCATATATGACCAAAGTTGACAGATCTATGACAAATGCATTCAAAAGGATATGAAAAGAACATGAAAAGAGAAAAATTGATGCTATTCAAATGATACGGTCTCTAGGCAATGCTTTGCTTAACCTTCAACAAATTTCAGCTCAACAAGCAGTCCACATAGCTCTATCACTACCATTGAATCATAGTTCAAGAGAATGCAACTTTATAAACACAACACCAATAGACGAACGCACATTTATACTTAAACCAACTACTCTTCTAAAACAAATTCCTGACAATTCTTAAGATGTTATGTGCAATTCTATAATTGATTACTATATCAATAGGCCTAATGCTATTAAGCATATATGTCTAGCCGAATTTGTATCAAAGTATAGGAAAGATGGCAAACCAATATCAAAAAGAAAAAAAGAAAAAGTAATTCGATTCATTAAATACAAAAAACACATTGACTATGAAAACTACTACAGAGAAAAACTTTTGCTATATGTTCCATTCGAAAACAATGAAAATGCACTAAAGAAAGACTCCTCTACATGGAAGAGTGCATACATGTTGCATAAGAACACAATAAAGAAAAATGAAACTAAGTTCACATATAACATGAACAAGAAATGGGGTGATTTGGAAGAAGCAATTCAAAAAATTGATAGCAGCACTGCAACTTCTAATCATACAATAAAAAAACCTGAAATATCTAATGATGTTACTGAGAAGTATGACTTGGCTAAAGATTTGCAATTTCCCCAATGCAATGAGAAAAAAAGACATCTTAACATTGGTTTTCAATTTACAAAACATCCATTTATGCTTAGCAATGAAGAATACTACAAGATTAGGAGAATGCTTAATAGAGAACAACAAGCAATACTGAAAGACATTGCAATGAAAAAATGAAAGAACATAGACAAACCATTCTACTTATTTTTGACTGGAGGAGCTGGTACTGGAAAAACATTTGTAGCAAAAGCAATATTCCAAATGCTCATGCGCATCTACGATGAACATTACAATACAGATCCTTTGAAACCAAAAGGTTTGATATTAGCATATACAGGTAAAGTTGCGTATAATGCAAGTGGAGTTACAATTCATTCTGCATTGCTAATGCCTTTCAACAAATCTAGTTTTATTCCACTTAGCAACGATGTATTAGACAACTTAACACAGCTATACGAAGAATTAAGAGTTGTTCTGATTGATGAAGTATCTCTAATTGGAAGTTGTTTTCTATATCAAATTGATGATCGACTAAGAAACATTAAGCACAATCAAACAAAATACTTTGGAAACATTGATATCATATTTTGTGGTGACTTGTACCAAGCACAACCTATACAAGATTCACTAATATTTGAACAACCTACAATAAGAAGGCAACCAACAACATACGACTTTTGGAAAGAACATGTAAAGTACTATGAATTGCACATTGCAATGCGTCAAACAAATGAAAAATTCATTAGCATTTTGAATAGGATGCGTTTAAATAATCAAACAAAAGATGATTTGAATTACCTAAATAGCCATTGTGTTCGAAATGCTCCTAATGATCCTACTTTCCCCTATCTATTTTTTAGGAATAAAGATGTAGCATTACATAACAAGAAAATGTTGTCTATTGTTCCTGGTGATGAAATTGTAATTAATGCAATTGATTACGAAGAAGAAAACGATGGATACATACCATCTCATGCACAAATGGCAACATTTCCTTCACAAATTGTCCTAAAACTTAACATGCTAGTTGAAATATATGCAGGAAACTATGACTTACAAGATGGTCTAGTCAATGGTGCAGATGGTATCATTAAAGCATATGTAAAGTTAGACAATTTTGATGTAATATGGATCAAATTCTATGATGAACATGTTGGCCGTCAACAAGCACATAAATTTTCTTTTCTATATAGCAAAGAAATTTCTAGTGATTGGACTCCCATACTACGCACAACAAAGCCAATTTCTGTATTAGCAAAAACAGGCAACTTGAAAATCAGAAAACAATTTCCAATCCAACTAGCATGTGCACGTACAATACACAGATCACAAGGCTTGACACTAGACAATCTTGCATTTGATCCTCTAGGAATACGACGCCATGGATTAGTATATACAGCTCTTTCTCGTGTGAGAAACATAGAATCATTGTATTTGCTTAGTCCACTTAAGAAACAAAACTTCCGAATTCAACAAAAAATTTCTGTTGAAATGGAACGTTTACACAAAAATGCAAAGTGGCAACTAGACTACAACTATTCGTTATTAGAATCAAAAGCATACATTTCAATTCTTTCTCTAAACACTCGCAATTTACAAATACATATTGATGATTTGTTAAATGACTATGATCTAATGCAATCTGACATCCTATGTTTACAAGAAACACATTTGAATAATTCAATGCTTCCAAAAAGACTTGAAACATTCAATTGCATATCAAATCATAGTAAACATGGTTTGCTAATTTGTATTAAAGAGCATATAAAGATCTTGAACCATATTCATTTTGAAGAAAATAACATTGAAGCTACATTAGCAAATGTGCTTCTTCATGACATGGATATTATAGTCGTGAATGTCTATGTTGCACCATATGCAACATTGAACAATACATTGGATCTCCTTTCAAAAGCATTATGCAAAATACATTCAAATCAAACAATAGCAATTGTTGGCGATTTCAACATCAATATGCTTGAAAGCAACAAGAAAACAAACAAACTAAGATCGTATATGCACAATTACAACGTTCATTTTCTTTTAGAGACAAACAACAATCAACAATTACCAATCATTGATCACATATGGTCAAACATAACTTCTAGCTATAAGACTTTCAGGTTAGATACATATTGGAGTGACCATGATACTATTTGTCTCATCATTGAACACAAAAATGCAGCACAAACATAGTACAAATGAAAGTAGTCTAATGGTTTTTTCTAGTCAATAGTATCAGACTTGCATATTCATGTCCTTATTATAAAAACAAAATCAATAGTGAGCATTGTTACCAAATATACTTTTAATTTGTTACTGAAAAATTCTTTCTAGTCTAATGCTTTTTTCTAGTCAATAGTATCATAGCCTCTTAACTACTATGACTTTGACTTCTAATTGTATGTCTTGCAGATTACTATAGCTTTCTACAATGAGTCAAATAGACAAAGACAAGTCACAAAAAGAAATAAACACATCCAGGTTTACTTACTACACTAAACTTACTTACTCTTCAATGCATATGTATAGATATATCTCTATGTTTAACTCTTTATTTCTTTCTACAAAACTATTCCAAGACCTATTCTTATATTACTAGTGCTGACTTCTATAGCACTGTTCTTCTTATAGACTTATACTATGCATCAATAATTTATTTCTCAAGCATCACAAAATTCATTTTGATTCTTGAATTTTTCTTCCAACACATTGTAATATTTTCATGCACAAGTGAGACACGCCCGATTGCAAATTGCAAACTATATATAGCCACTTTGGAGTTATTTAACAATAAACACCATAAAATACTGAATCTTATTCTCTACAGTACTTTAGCATCACAACACAGTTTGTTTCCCTTTTCATCATCTCAATAATGTTCCATGCTTAAACTTGGCAATCATCGCCAACTGCTTATTTACATCATAACTGTTACATGCATAATTCTATGAATCCTAGTCTTCTTGTTCTTTTTTTCTTGTCAACCTTTAATTCCTTTTCCTCACCCTTCTGTAAAAACTTGTCAAACTTCTTGTTCACTTTACATTTGAACCCTTTTTAAATAAGATCTTCTCCAATTTCCCATGTTGCTTCTTGTCAACTTCTAAATTGCAATAAAGATAATATCAAATACAAATTAAATTGCTTCCAAAATTATAACCCCATTTCAGTTACATCAAACTAAATTATTTCATAATCCATATGCATCTTAATCCACATTGTGCAATTTGAACAAAATGTGTCCAATTTCATCATTATTTCTGTTAATATCGCTATTATCTATGAAATTTTATCTATACATTTTTTTCTTTGGTTTCTTTTGTCCTATGGTGTTTCTATGTTATTTTTCGTTGAGTAGTAGAACAAACTCAAATGACATATATCTTGATCAACACATCTATTCTGTAAACTGCCAAGTACCCATAATGAGTAACAACATTGGAAAGTGAACTTAATCAAGAAACACATCCAGACTTGCTTATTACCCCCAACTTACTTATTCTTTGATGCATATGTAAATGTTTTCATGCCAATCAGCAGTACCTGAACTTTCATACATCTATACTAGATGCGTTTACACGTTTCTATAGTACTGGAATTGACTCATTTTTTTCTATCAGCCAAAAAAACTTTTAATATTTGCAACTCAGATCAGTATATATTTCTATTGCACCAATAGAATTTTCTGAATTTAATGTTGTATAGTTTATAAGTATTCCATTATCCAAGTTTTAAAATGCAATTAATATTTCTGTCAATAACTAATATTCAGTTTCTAGTACAATATACAATAACCTTATGCTTTTATTTTTATTCTTAGTTATTAAAATTTACCAAAGACTTCGTGCTTGCATTCAAGTGGACCATTCAGTGACATTGCATCTTTTTCATCTCACAGTTCTGGACAACAAGCTAGAATAGACAAGCCAGAACAAATATCAAGTGCAACTGAATCAGACAAGTAAGTAAACTTGAAACAAACTCCTGTACGTACCATTCACATAGCATTCATATTTATCACTAATATATTTTACTTCTAATTGTTTGTTTTCCCACATCAACATCATCAATACACAGATCAAATGCAACATATTTAGCTCCAGTTAGCATTGAAGAACTAAACATTCGCAAGACTGGAAGAATGTTCAATGGAGATGTTATGGTTATATATAGTACATATCTTGATAAAGTCCACAAAGCACGACAAATACTACGTGCAGATTTGAAAGATATCGAAGGAATAATGACAATCGCATTGTCCATACCAACTGACCTTATTGAACATAGCCAAAAAATATCACCAGGAAAAGCAATATCTATCACAAATTTTAAAGTTCTTCCCAAAACAAATTATGACTGCGGTGATTGTGATTGGATTCTGCTGCTAACTGAACTAAGCACCGTACAGAACATACCAACAATTTGCAAAGAATACAAATTCATTCCAGATACTACAATAAAACAGCTTACAGCAAATACAGAAACATATCCAATTGGAACGATTGCAGCAGTTGTGACAGTTGCACGGAAAGTTGGTTTCCAATATACATTGCAAATTAAAGATGGAAATTTCGATGACAATAAAGCAACTGTAACATAAATTACTTTGCAATGTTTTTATATTGCTAGTTGCATCCTACATTTCAATTCAGTTTCAAAAAAAAAAAAAAAAAAAAAAACTTTATGTGTTCTTTTGCAGTTGCAATTATTTGAAACATTTGCACCGCTCTATGATTAAATTGAGCAAGAATTGCAAAAAGGCCATCTACCAATTATGTTATTCAAAAACAAAAAAAAACAGGAAAGAACTGAAGGACAGAATACTTCGAACAACGCAAGCTACATTCATCACAAAATTGAATGCAGAAGCAGCAGAAGAACTCAGAAAATTGAACCCTCCAACATTCTCTGTAAGTACAAATCAAACAGTACCTCTACTATTCAATATGCAATTGTTTCTCCATCTGTTTCTATTTTGACATATACTACTTGTGCTCGTCTATGAACAGATAAAAGGAACATTGACAATTGCAAGCATTTACTCTACGCCATTTGAACCTGTTTGTGTTGAATGCAATTCACCAATACCAGCCTCTACAATGATAGAGGAGAATACAGTTGATTGCCTAAAGTGCAATAAAAATTCGTCCCTTTCCTATTCACAGTGTCTTAATTGCATAATCAAGTCCAACAACACCAATTTTCAATGTTGCATCCGAAGCAAATTCCTGTTGAAATAGTTACTTCCCAACCTAGCAGATATGTCTTTTCAAGACTATGTTAAAAGGAAACAAGCAACAATGTATATGCTACATGATTTCAAAATCAATGGTACATTTACAATCAACGAAGACAACGAGATCCAATCTGTTGACAGCAACGGAAGCCCTACCAAGCCTGGGTATACTTATAATTACTCTTCATCTTTCAACAAAAAATCAGATATATGCAATTTAGCTTATGCTATCCAAAATAGCAAGATTTGTACTAATTTTTCCCTTTTCTTTGCAGCACCAGGACTTCTTCAAACATTGGCTACAATAGAATCACATAGTAATCCAGAAATCAGTGCAAAGTTGACTCGGCCAACGAAAGTCCAAGATATGCTCAATCTCTGCCACCTTCATTCATCCACCTCAATCGATGATTAATGAGCTAGTCTACTACAAGTTTGCATTTTAGTTTAAGATATTTTATTTTAGATAAATTATAGGAATAGTTATAGTTATTTTGTTTTATTTAGTACTTATTTAAACCCCTTTCATGCATTTAGAAAGGGGCCCTGGATTTGTAATATTTTTTGACGAGATTAGATTTTTGTACTACATTTACTTCTATATTCTTCTATAAAGGGTCACATCTGGTGATTCTGTGCGGAATTATTTTTTAAGAGTTGCATTTCTGTACCTCGGAGTTGATTTTGCATCGTAATTGCTGCATTCTATCTATTCACTGTTAATTTCTTTTGTCATATGATATTCTCTTTTAAATTTGCTAATTTTCAAGGCTTCAACATTTTTGGGACTAGAAGGAGGGGCAAAGCTATGAATGGCAGATAAATCTAAATCTGAAAGCCATTCTAAGAGCAGATCAATTATAGAACTGCACATAACATCTTCAGAATTGTTTCTAAGTTTATGCTTCCTTAGCTTATAAGTTCATATTTTTTTCTTTGCAGATTCTTATATTCAGTATTAATAGTAATGCACCAAATTCTATGTTTAAACATTGTCCTAAGACTAAAATTAGTTTTATGTTCCCTACTCTTTGCCTTTTTTATTTGACCATGCTTCATCATGACCGTATTTTTCCGTCATGCTCACTACAAAATAATAAAAAAAACAATACACACTCTATGTTTTTTTTGTTTTACAAAAAATAAAGAGTAAAAAAAAATTACATACCGTCTTTCGCACTCTGATATGCTTTCAAAATAAAAACATTGCCTGTTACAATAGCCTCTCCGGCTTCTTACTTTATATATGCCACGCATATTAAAACATAAAACAAAAACTATATAAAATGAAACTAAACTAAAATTTGTAGGGCCTATTACAAATGCGCTTTGTATATATTTAAAACAATACAACAAACCAAATGTTGCAAAACCTTTTGTCGTGCCATAAAAACATTAAAACATTTCATTTGTGCGTATACCGACGAACCTGAAAAGAGATTAAATCCGCTTCATAGACTGCATCGGGTCCGAAACATAATATTACAAAGCAGCCAATACAAAAAGTTTCGATGTCGATTGAAACATGAACCTGCAATCAACTATTAACTGCACCATATAACATAGATCGGGTCCAGACTTATAGCATAACAAATGGTTCAAATAAAAAACTCTGATGCCGATTGTTAATCGGACCCGAGTTCAACTATTAGCTGCTGCCTATAATATGCATCCGCTCCGGTTCCTTTCACTGTTCAATTGGGCCACAAATAAAACACTCCCGATACGTTTCAACTTGCTATACAATATGATAATGCCACGTAGTCTTGTGGACCCACGGACCCTGGCTTATGTAGAGACCCATTCTTATATGAAATAGCATGCGATGAACTCATCGCATCAGGCCATTACAAAAGGCTGTCGATTATATGAATTACTTCCGATTGCGATGAAAGCATCGGAGCCTCCATCATCAACAAGACACTGTACTTGTACACACAATACAACACAATATTTTTTAAATTAAATTGAAAATTAAAAAAATTATAAATATTTTGCTAGACCCCTATGAATTTTTTGATAGTTGGTTTGTTTTATTGTCCAGGGTACACAGAGTGATGAATTCAGTCTATTTTCCATAATTACAGTCACTGCTATTCGAAACACAGAGAAGGCCATTACAGCAGTAGCTCAGTGAAACAGTAGAGACAGATTAAGAATATTAAGGCTTGTTAATTCAATATTTGAGACCTAATTCCGTGATCAAAGGAAAAGATGCAGTTTGAACATAAAGAGCAAATCAATCAAGCCATATCTGCTCTCAGCATCAACAGTACATTTTCTCAGAGCAGTACACCCTAATGGAGGTATGGAAACCCAGAAGACCTTCAGTCACCTTACTTGCTTCAAAAGACAAAACAGAGTGCCTTACAGTCAGAAAGGACTCCAAAGAAACATCTTAGGTCGCTATCGACCTGACAGAGACCTCGAACTAGACCGCCAAGTACAGCGCATTGCTATTAAGCAGAGTGGGCATAAGCACCATCCCCCACTCTGTCTTAATGAATCGATTTAATGTTTATCACCTACTCCTGCTATCCATTTTTCCTATAAAGAACCCCAGTGAACATTTTGTAAATGGTTGAATTGTGTTATTGCGGTTGTAGTTGTACGCATTCATATTTGACTGTTAGAAACAGTTTTGGCACAGTGTAGCAAAGTAGTTTGTAAAGTAGTACGTTGGGAGGAGAAAGTTGAGACTGTAATCAGCTATTTGAGCTTAGTGTATGTGAATAGTTTTGCATCAATTAATCAAGCAATTTCACATATTCCTGGTCTATTACTACGGGTGATGTTATTCTTATCCCATTGTTATTTACATTTTCCACGCTATTCATTGGTCTTCTGGTACGCATCAGAAATATAGCATAGGTAAACTCATGTGGTTTAACCACCGTAGCAGATGTTATTTCCTGCTAGCTGATCTGTGAACTCTGAGCTTGCTACTTGGATGTTTCTTGCTGGTGTCAAATCATGGAAGGTTAAAGCTCCTTCTCCGATCTATAGATCCTAGTTTTGTCTCAAATCTTGCATCTGTTTTTCTCTTGAAGTATGCTAAAGCAGATCTCAAGTTAAATGACCTTTGATCTGATCTATAAGCTGCCCCCTAGTGACTTCATTGAAAACTGCCTTTGAGTATGTCCAAGCAGGTCTCTGAACTGTTTCAGAAGACGCAGTGAGCTTCTTTGCAAAAACATGGATCCAGACATTGGTAGAGATACAAATCTAGATACTTTATGTGATCAATTAAATGGAATAGCACACATGTTTGGTAAAGTGATGGGGATGTATATGGCTAATCTGAATGCAAATGATCATTACTTAGAACAGCCCATGCATTTTCCAGAGCAAGAGCAAACTCCAGACACAGATAATGAGTAGCACATGTATGATGCTCAAGAATCTGTGGAATATGAGGAGGAAGGTAATCGGGAGATGCCTGATGGCTCACCCCTGTCTTGCACTATGCTGACTAAAAAAGATCACAGCCTGATAGCGAAAGCTAACAGGGAGTGTTGTATTGAGGGAACAAGTGACCACATAGAAGATGCAGAGTCTGACGCAGAACAAGAACCAGCACGCATGGAGGCTACTCCTCTAGCTGATAATTCTTCTCAGATTCCACTAGAAGAGTGGCACCCTGATCATGCAGTCCACCTCTGAAATCTTCCACAGATCAGAGACCCTCGCTCATTCATCTGTCGAATTTGATGATAGCCGACCTATCTATCATACTGATGAAGAAAGTTATCAAAGCCTTGTGATAGATGAAGATTCGCTGAGTCTTCACTCTGTAAAAAGGAGAAATCCTGATTGAAGCCTGCCTCTCAAATATTCATAACCAACTATCTTATCATGATCCTTATGTTCATTTCTTGCAAACATTTGAAGAAGGATCAAAGGTCTTGTTGAGCAACATGTTGCAAAGAGAACGAAGACTTTTCGAAGCTGCTGTTGAAGAACAGAAAGAGTGGGAGCAGCCCTGCCTAACCAGCCTGCTCAAGGAATTGAGCAAGAAAGACCAGTCATGGGATCACTTGATGGAATGGTTGCATTGGAACACAATGTTTGTAAGCTAGACTTATTAACACTCTAGTTAGCATAGGGTAGGTAGGGAAAAATCAATAAAGCTTAGTCTGTGAGCATTTATTCATGTGTTTTCAATTTCTACAAAGTTTTCAATCCGTGAGCAGTTTTGTCTTTATTCCACGGTCCGCACCAAGCGAGACAGTCTAATGCTGGCTTGACTGTTTTTCAATTTCTGTGTTAGAATCTAGAAAAGAAATCTGTTAGAGAAACACAAAGAAGCCCATTACAGCAGTAGCTTAGTGAAGACACATTTTGAAGATAAAGAGCAAATGAATCAAGCCATATCTGCTCTCAGCATCAGCAGTACATTTTGTCAGAACAGTACGCCCTCAGCAGAAGTTTCTACGCCTCCCCCAGTCCCCAAAGGCCATTACACCGACAGAAAGCTTTCAAAAGACAAAACAGAGTCCCTCATAGTCAGAAAGGACTCCAAAGAAACATCTTAGGTCGCTATCGACCTGACAAACACCTCGAACCAGATCACCAAGTACAACGCATTGCTACCAAGCAGAGTAGGCATAAGCACCAACCCCCACTCTGTCTTAATGAATCGATTTAATAAGTATCACCTACCCTTGCTATCGATTTTTCCTATAAAGAACCCCAAAGAACATTTTGTAAAGAGTTGGAATGTGTTATTGCGGTTGTTGTTGGCCATGAAGAGTTGTCGATAGCAGTAGGGGATCTCCTAGGTGAAAAGTCCCAATTAGACCTTAAACCGTTTGGAGTAGGGATCCCGTCCGGAATGTGGGTCCGGCTACCACTTAAGATGACTTCTCTTCGGTCTCAAAAGAACCTGCTTGAACCTGCGAACATACACTTATTCACCTGATATAGAATACGAGATTAACGTGTTAAACATGAATTAAACACTATGTGTAGCAAGATTATAGATAAAACACATACACCTCAAGAGATGTCATTAGCAACACATCTTTTGTGGGGTAATTGCTTGTACAGTGGTCTGATCACACAAAAATAGTTCTTGATGATAAGATACCTCTGCACTTCCTGAAAGATGAAACGAAATGCTAACAATCTAGTTTATTAACATTCATTCATATAACAGATAATAAGATAAACATCATTGATACAACACGAATAGCCATGACGTATAAACGATATCATGAAAAGAACAGATTCATTAATCATAGGATATTCTGAAACTGTTGAAAGAAATACACAAGGTGTTCATAAAGCAAAACACATCATAACCATAGGGTATTTTAACAAGATTCTATATTCATATGCTCAAATGTCAGATCTTTAAATACAATGCTTGTAGCTCCTGAGTTTCCAAAAGAAAAAGCCCTTGTACAATGTCCCGCAGGAGTATTTATAATGCCAAAATTGTCTGTTGGGTTTCCTTGACTGTTCACCTTCTTGACTTTTGGGCTACCTTGCGACCAACTCCTTCTGCGACCTGGGTAGATGATGCGACCTGCGACCTGTTCTGTTGTTGCGATTTGCGACCTGGTTCTTCTTGTTGCTCAGGACTTGCTGCTGCCGGGACGCGAACTGTTAATGTCAACCTGTTGTTCCCTAAGGAAATCCTGCCATGCCTGGTACTCTGCCGCTATGGGGGATACCAGGGGCACCTCCTCTTTCAACCTATACGCGCATTCCAAAGCGTTCGGTACTAGGGTCTCCCTCTTTTGTCTTCTGATTGTACCTTTCGCGCGCCCCTCCTCATCTTCTTTTAGCTTTCTCTCCCTTTCCTGTTGGGCCTTTGCTTCTGCCTCCTTTTGTTTGGCGGATGGCGTTGACCCTGTGTTGATTCGGGATTTCTGGAGCATGGATGAAGAAGAAGCTCCTAACTGACGTCTTCTGTCTTCCAAGTTCTGATCATTCAAGTCTTCCTGGACCACGTCAACCCCCGGAGCAAGCTGTCTTTCAGCATTATACCAGTTTCTCCTCTCATCTTCTGCTGGGCGTTCGAGATGCTGATAAGTCCACCTGAGGTTGGCTCTCCGGCAGTGTTCTGGGACCAATCTCTCTGGGTCATAGTTTCGGTGTTCAATTGCCCCCAGCTGATAACTTCTCATTGCGTCTGCTTCTGCTAGCACCTCCTTGAAGTCTTTAACTGTGAATGCACCAATAGTGAGGGGCAGCGTGGGCCATGGCTTCTTTTTTTCCTTAGACAAGATGTTGGAGAAACCATGTGACATCTGAAAGCACACCTCCTGCATCAGCATTTTGTCCGTCACGAAACGAGGCATAACATGTGGCGCCTTGTAAGTTCCAAAGACTCGGATGAAGGTGTACTCCGGGAAAGGGAACCAGTGCGCCACTTTAACCAGGGTCTCCTTGGCCCGCCACGACATGCAAGGGGCGTCTTGGCCAAATAAATGCCTGTACAGAGCGGGAACAAATACTTGGGAGATCCGATCTAGGTCCTGTTTGTATTTAGACTCCCAGAATACTTTAAGTTGTAGATGGATTGCGCGCGTGTTCTCGGGGTCCCAGTTGTGCTCCCAGCCGTCAAACTCCACTCGGGCGCACACCGCATCTAGTAGGTATGAATCCATGTAAAATTCAGCAGGCATTCCTTCGTCCGGAGCCAATGCCGAGTTCAAGTTGGTCTGCAGCGACGTCATCAGTATGCCGGCCCAGTTAAAACGGGTCCCCTGTGTTGTCACATATTCCATAATGGTGGCCCAACTGCCGTTGAAAGTGGAGCAGTCTGGGCGCCCGTAAAGCCTGCAGAGCATGGCAGCAACCAATTTATAAACTTTTCTTAGGCTTGCCACTGGGTATTCCTGGTTCTTTTTCACCTTGAACTTCTCGGGATCCTCCCACCATTGTTTAATAGTATCGACGATCGGGACGGCGTGAGTAGCAGCCCATTCTCGAGTAAAGTGTTGGTTTGGGCGCGGCAGTGAATAATAAATGTGTGCATCTGAGCCTACCAGCGTAGTGAAAGCTCTGCCTTCATGATCTCTGATCACAAATTTCTCTGGGTCTGTCTTTTGTATTATCCAGTCTATGATCTCCGGACATGGGAATATGGCTGGATGTGCCCCCGCCAGATGTAGTTTGGACCTCTTTACCGCCAAGTATATGTCTCTGTCTGGGAGGTCTTCCGGAAATTCTTCTGGCAACTTGGCGAACTCCTGATAAATCTGGTACCACCTCATGCTGTCGTCTTTCGAAAAAGTACATAATGTATCTCGGAATATTGGGGGTGGGGACACCACCACCAACTCATCAGTCTCTTCCACTATTCCCTTGTCCTTTCTCCAAGACCGCGGGGGCGCCATGTCACTAGAATCTGAGAGCACAGGTATGCACTCTATATCTTCACCTGTCAAATTCAGAAAAGAGTCCCACGATAAGAACGTCATGGTGAATAAAAATCGGTTACAATTCAGTGACAAAACCTAAATGTGTTAAAGCAAAACTGGATTGATGAGTCGCTGGGCCGCAGATCACACAAACAGGGCCCGGGCGCGATCTTGCGACCTGGCGACCTGGCGACCTGAGGTCGCTGGGTCGCTAGGTCACAGATCTTGATAAAACAAAGGAAGTGCGACCTGGCGACCTGGCGACTAGGTCGCTGGGTCGCAGGTCGCAAATCTGCAAAACTGGAGAAAAATGCGACTCTGCGACCTCGCGACTAGGTCGCTGGGTCGCAGGTCGCAGATCTAGCTTGCCGGGGGTTTGGTGCGCGCGGCCTTGAACCCTTTTGCCCCCTTTCTCTTGGGAATTTGCAAGGTTTCTAGGGCCAGGGAGAGCTGTGGCATGATTTTAAAGAAAAGGGGATGATGCCATGGGGTGAAAAGGCAAACAGAGAGGTTTTTGGTAATTTATGCAATATGTAATGGGCAAAAATCTCAAAAAACATTAAATCATGGTCAAAAGACAATTTATAGGCTACAAGGGGAGATGGGTTTAGTAAGAAAAACATTAGAATGGAAACAGCAGGAAGAAATAGCAACTTACCCGGGAAAAACTCGTCAGTTGAGCTGTCAGAGGCGTTTTCCTTACAAATCGCTGAATGTGAATAATGCGACCTGCGACACCCCTTTTATAGGAAGTCGCACGTGCGGGCCATTAATGTGGGTCGCTGGGTCGCAGATTCGTCAAACCTTGCGTTTTGCGACCTGGCGACCTTGCGACCTGGCGACCTGGGGTCGCTGGGTCGCAAGGTCGCTAAGTCGCGATTTTCGAAAAATGACCGGATCGCGACCTAGCGACTTGGCGACCTGGGTCGCAAGGTCGCTAAGTCGCGATTTTCGGAAAATGACCGAATTGCGACCTAGCGACCTGGCAACCTGGGTCGCAAGGTCGCTAGGTCGCAGTTTTCATGAGTTGATGTAATGTGCGACCTGGCGACCTGGCGACCTGAGGTCGCTAGGTCGCAAGGTCGCAATTTGCATGGATGTCTACTTTTGCGACTTAGTGACTTAGCAATTTCTCTTTAGTTCTAAGGGGCCCCAAAATTTTAAAAGGGTAGTCTTTTTTGGAGGGTGTTGTAAAGGTTACAAAAAATGGCGATTCACTGGACGAACTCAGAGTCTCTGCTAAAAGTTAGCCTTAGTGGGGGGAGGGAGGGGCTTATGCTAACTGTCCTCATTTACCATGTGGTTGCCATTTCCTAGCCTTCAGTCGTCCAGCTGAGTTGCTGAGCTTGCTGGTCCGGTTGGGCGCCATTCAAACAAATTCTTTCTTCAGGTCTCCGAACTGGAAGGGTTGGAGAACTCTAGGTGGCTACAGGGTCTGGTACGATTATTTTGTCCTCATCGTGTTGCTCCGCTGCCAGCGAACCTCTCGATCCCGACGGAGTCACTGCCTAGGAATCATGAACGTTGCTCCGCTGCCAGCGAGCCTGGTCAGTACCCCGGCGGAGTCGTTACATCACCTCTCTGCGCAGGAAGCCTTTCTCAAGCCTTTACCCTTATTTGTGTGCTGTTGCACTTATTTTGAATGTGCCTAAGGCACTTATTTAAATGTGCTCATGGCACTTATTTGAAATGGCTGTTTAGCCTGGGCGGATGAGGGATCCCGACTTATCTTGCTTGCAGAGAGGTTGCTCCTGGTCCGGTATGAGGACTTTGGTTTTTCCCAGATGCCCTATCGTCGTTTTAGAGTATCTCTCTTCCCTTCTAGTCCGGTTACCATTTACACTGCATTTTCTTTTGAGGACACCCTCTCAGCCTGGCGAGGTAAGTTCCCCTGCTTGACGACTTGTGCTTGGTAATGTGCTACCTCTAGGTGTAGAGGGCAAACAACTTCCGCCGCCTTTGAATTTATCGGGAAAGGCCTTCCATCAGCGGAGAACCTGCTGCAATATGCCAATCTGCGTAGTTCTAACAAATCCTCCTTTAGGTTCTTTTTTTTTTTTTTTTTTTATATAAACAAACAAAAGACAAGGAACTATGGTACAAAACCAGACAGCCCTCGAAAGGCTGTTAAGTGAAATAGTGCTTGAGGTCATGCCCGTTTACCGGGAGGACCTCGACTCATCCATCAAGGGTTTGTAATCTGAATGTGTGGGAACCTATCTTTTCATTAATTTGGAACGGGCCTGTCCAAAGTGCTTGGAACTTGGCATGCTTCCCCTTTTCCTCATGGGCTTTATCCCACTTAAGGACCAGGTCTCCTACCTCAAAAGTTTTGTTTCCCACAGACTTTTTATCAAACCATCTTTTGATTCGGCTCTGATGGACGGCAAATTTTTCCCGGGTCTTTTGCCTTTCTTCCTCCAATTTCAGCAAGGTGTCGATTCGGTTTTGCAAGGTGGGACACGGAGTACCATGACATTCTTGGGATAGTTGGAGGGCCGGGAGAGATAGATGAGAAGGGAGGACAGCTTCTTTTCCATACACAAGAAAAAATGGGGAGGTGCCTAAAGAGGACTTGGGAGTAATACGGTCAGCCCACAGTGCATTGTGAAGGGCATTGTGCCAATTTCGCTGGTGGGATAGGAGAGTTTTCTTAATAATACGGATAAGGTTCTTGTTAGTGGACTCAGCTAAACCATTTCCCTGGGGGTAGTAGTTTGCAGAATGTTTCAGAATAATTCCATTTTCCAGCGCAAAATCATATAACTTAAAAGATGAGAAATAAGTCGCATTATCAAAAACTAAAGAAGTCGGAACGCCAAACTTGGTCATGATGAAATGCGTGAGGAATTCTATTACCTCTTGATCGTTGATTCGACGTAACGGTATTGCCTCAACCCACCTGGTGAAGTAATCAGTAGCCGTAAGGATATACCGATGTTGTTTAGAAGAGTGAGGTATGATTTCCCCAATTACATCCAAACCCCATTGTTGGAAAGGTTCCTCTACTGCTACTGAGAGTAGTGGTGCGGCAGGCCGTGCTTCTCGGTTGGCGAACTTCTGGCACTGAATGCATTTCCTGACATATGCATGCGCGTCTCTGAAAAGAGTAGGCCAATAATATCCTGCACGCATTATCTTATGGGCAGTGGTATCCCCGGAAAAATGACCTCCAGCTGGTCCGTCATGCAACTCGGTTAAGATTTTCTGTGCTTCGTCAGTTTCCAAGCAGTGTAGCAGGACCCCATCGTGGTGTTTCTTGAATAACTTACCTTGGATCAGTTGGTGAGATGCGGCTTTTAATCTTATTGCGCGCTTCTGTCGGGCAGTAAGAACAGGGTCTATCGTGCCTTGGGCCAGATATCTTGAAATGTCAGAATACCAAGAAGGGCTATTTTGCTGGGGCACATGGTCGCTCTGATACATGTCGATTTCTTGTTCCCAACATTCTTCTTCCATCTCGCGTGTATTTGCAGCCTCTGCGGCCATTTGACATAAGCCCCGTCCTTTGACGGTATGTGCTGGTTTGAACTCTAAATCGTATTCTTGTAAACATGCCATCCAGTTGCCCCGCCTTTCGCCTAGTTCTTGCTGTACGAAGAGTGAGCGGACTGCTGGGTGCGGTACAAAAACCGTGACGTGACTTTTCAAGATGTAAGGCCTAAAATGTTTTACTGCCTTATAAACCGCATAGGCTTGCTTGTCAATTTCCGGATAGTTTAATTCAGCCCCCTGTAGACCGGTGCTCATAAAAGAAATGGGCCGTTCATCGTTGTTATTATCTTTCTGTGTGAGGACAGCCGCAAGCGAGGAATCTGAAGCGAACGTGTATAGGATGAAACCTTTATCAAGATCTGGACTTTGGAGGGAAGGGGTTTCAGCTATAGCCCTTTTGATTTTTTCGAAATCCTCTTTCTCTTCGAGATTCCATTTGAATGCAGCATTCTTCTTAATCATTCCCTGCAGCGGCCTGACAATCTGCGCAAAATCTGAAATGAATTTACGGACAAAATTAATCTTCCCCAGGAAGGATTGCATTGCTTTCTTGTTGTTTGGGGTCGGAATCTGAGCAATGGCTTTAGCCCGTTCCGGATCAACCACAATGCCCTGTTTAGTGATAATGTGGCCTAGCAAATTTCCCTCTGCCACAGCAAAAACGCTCTTTTTATGATTGAGTGATATTCCATACCTCCTGCATCTATCGAAGATTTGTCTAAGGTGACGTAAATGGTCGCCCCTGCATTTTGAAAATACAGTAACATCGTCTAAATAAACCACCACGCTCTGCCCTATTAGACCGCGGAAGGCTATGTCCATAGCTCGTTGGAAGGTGGCTCCCGCATTGATCAATCCAAAGGGCATGCGTCTGAAAGCAAAGGTTCCCCATTTTTTCCGGAATGTGGTTTTCAATCTGTCGGGTTCAGCTACCAAAACTTGGTTATAGCCGGAGAAGCCGTCCAATAGGGAAAACATCTCAGATCCAGACACAGCTTGTAATATCTGTTCCATGGGGGGCACCGGATAGTTGTCTTTGTTTGAGGACCGATTCACATTGCGGAAATCTACACACAAGCGAATTTCACCAGACTTCTTTCGCACAGGTACCAGATTCGACACCCACGTGGAGTGACGAACTTTGAAAATGATGCGAGCATCTAAAAGCTTTTTAAGTTCTTTTAGAATCATTGGCTCCAAAGCTGGATGTATTTTCCTGAGTTTCTGTTGGAAGGGTTTAACCCCTTCTCTCATGGGTATCACATGTTGAATGATACGAGTATCGTATGTACGTAGATCTTCATACGTCCAGGCAAATACATCACGATACTTCCGGAATAGCTGGGTGAAAGCCTGTGCCTCTTCATCACTACAGTCTTTGCCAAGGTTAACAAACTTAGGGTTCTCATCTGACCCCAAGTTGACTTGCCGATGAGCCAATATGGAACTTTGCACTTTGGTGTTCGGAGGCCTGCGGAATCGGTTTTGCAGATCAAACATCTTTTCTAATGATACCACCCCCTTGGGCATAGTGTTCTCTCTGTGTTCCTCATTATTTTTCTGTAACGCACGCTCATGTTCTTCCTCATCAATTGCTGCGTCTTTGAATACTTCAGTGTTGCACATAAAATCCAAAATCTGTTGATCATCATTAAACACGCGTAAATTAGAAATATTGTCTGGCACAGAGGGCCTATATACAATTTCAATAGAAAGGCCGTCCCTCAAAGGCGTGAATCTAGCAGCAGCATTGGCCAGAGTATCTGCTGCTGCGTTGTGCATCCTAAGGACAGATTTTATGCCAAATGCATCAAAACCAGAAATCAAACGCCATACCTCTTGTTGATACGCCTTTAAATGTGGAGATAAACAATGAATAGTGTTGCGTACCTGGCGGGTGATGATCTCGGAATCTCCAATGACCTGCAAACATTTTACCTTCAAGTCCAGTGCCTTTTTAAGTCCGAGGATTAATGCCTCGTACTCAGCGGAGTTGTTGGTGCACTGAAACTCTAGCCGGCATGAGATCAGGTATTTATTCTTGTGCGGGTCAAGCAATATGCAACCAACACCAGCTCCGTCATTAGTCTTGGATCCGTCATAATACAAGGTCCATAGGTCACTTTCTGGCTCCTTCAGGGCACTAGGCTGTGAATGAGTTTCTGCAAGTGGTAAGTCAGGGATTGCTTGCTCCTCAGTGACAAAAGCTACTTCAGATTGAACCTCGGGGTCTATAGGAGACTGGGGGGTTTGGTAGCATCCAAATATTGACTCTAGAAAACACATGCTAAGCTCTTCTTGTGCAAAGCTGATGGGTTCATTAATGGCGTCCAGATCAGTGACAGTGTGTTTCATGTAAGGCTCACTTTCTACCCTGATTTGATTATTCCGCCCCTTGTAAGGAAGCCACAAATGGGACCAGTCGGTGGCGAAGTAGCCTTGTAATTTGCTGGACCAATCTCTACTGAGCAATAGGCCGTATGCTTCTGGAATATCAACAACTACAATGTCGATGCACTGATGGACCCTAGATTCTGATGACAAGCGGATGATGACATTGTTCAATTCCCCTATGGCAGGTACTTGTGATCTATCGAGTTGTATGATTTTTGCATCAGTCTTCTCCGGGCGAATGTTAAGTTTCTTATAGACAGATAAGGGCATGACGTTTGTAGAGGCAACGGAGTCGACCAGACAGTTGTGGACATTGAAGTTGAACATCTCGAAAGACAAAAGGAACGGGGGGGTGGATCCTCTAGAGTTGGTATTAATGGCGTTCACTATGGATTGAACATCTGATCCGGCCTGCGCAGACGTATTGCTCACAGTCTTTGTAGCTGACGTATTTGCGAAAGCCTTAAGAATGAGCTCCTTTTGATTAGTAATGCGAGCCAACTCATAGAGAGAAATGTTTGCTCTCGTTTTCTTCATATCCTCAACAATGTTATAACTGGGTTCTGGTTGAGGACTAGGCTCGGCAGAAGTCTCAGAGGACTCTGTCGGAAGTTTTCCCTTTTGACTCGTTCGGGTAGTGTTGTTGGGAAGTTTTTCCGGGGCAGATTGTTTTCCGTTCCCAGGGGGCAGGATCTTCCTTAGGAAAGCCCTTTTTTTGTCTTCATAAGACTGTTCGGGCACAGGTCCCTTGCTTCTGAGGCTATAATTCCGCACGGGCCGATCCTTGGGAGTATCTGCCATGTAAATATCGATAGGAGTAAGGTTTTCTCCACCTCGAATTACATCAAAAGCAAGGATAGAGGATCCTGGTTCTTCATTTGAGGAAGGATTTTCATCATGATCTGAAAACTCACCCTCCGTCACATCCCCTGGAGTTTGATCATCTAAAAGCTGATTAACTACTGCTGTCATGCTACCAATCCATTGAGGGCATGTTTTCTCGGAATGGGCAGCTTGGTGAAAAGAACAGAAATTATCTTTCCCTATCTCTTCCACATTTAGAGCAGTATTTGTGTTGGACAGAGGTCGGCTAGTATTGAGATTACTTTTTCTGAAAAAAGGTTTAGGTGGTCTACTACTAGTCGTGGCTTCTGCGCCTTTTCTCCTGAGGTCAGTGACTTCATTCGTTAAATGCTTGAGCGTTTTGGCCATGCTTTCAAAGTCAAGAGTATCTCTATCCCTATCAGTAGTCTTAGGAGTGGAGGACTGACCTCTTTTCGTGTTGGGTTTGTTATCATCTCATCCTTCATGATCGATGGCTCCTATCGAAAGCATGTCCTTTTCCACAGCGAGAGCAGCCTCATAATTAGCCGTAAGGTTATCACGGGCTTCCCGTTTCACGAAAACTGCAATATCTCTGGGCAAGGCTTTGGTGTAGTAGTCAATGGTGATTGAGTCATCCAATGCTAAGTTGGGAGGAAATTTCTGCAGTATGGTAGCGAAGCGTTGGTTGAAGTCCTTCACCTTTTCCTTTTTTTGACACTTGGTGGTGCTTAGCTCAGTTAGAAGCATAGAAGGAGTTTTATCTTCTGAAAACTTATGCAGGAAAATGCGACGGAATTGCTCCCATGAAGTGATGGAGGCACTGGGGAGAGAGCGGTACCAAGTGGCTGCCTTGTTTTCGAGGGTATGGGGAAATAGTCGACATGCGACATCATCGGACTGTACTCTCATGATTTGCAGAGACAAATAGAAGCTGCTAATATGATCTTCAGCCAGGGTACCCTTTTCAGGGTCGAACTTTGGTAGATGCTTCTCCGGATGCCTAGGCAAATCTTGGAGCGGGCCTAAAAGTTTTAATGGGGATTGAGCCATCCAGGCCAGGGGTTGTATTCTTCTCGCTCGCTGGTGTTGCCTAAACTGATGTTCAGATTCTCCTTCCGAACCTGAGACCGATGCTTCTGACTCGTGACGGGAGTGTTCGTCTTGGTACCCCCCACGGTTCAGAAAATCTCTAAGATATCCCAAGTTGTTTACAGGAGGCCTCATTGGGTTTGGGTGGCGGTTGTGAGCTTGGTTTCCTTGGCCTCGGCCTCTATCCCCCCTCCCCCCGGCCCCTCGGCCTCTATTCCGATCTCCTTCATTTCTACGGGCTCTATTTCCCCCGTCTATATTTCCTCGGCCTCTGCCTGCCTCACCATCCCTGGGTGGGCGTTGTGCCTGGTTGTTGTTTGGTCGGGGTAGGTTAGGCTGGAAGTTGTGGAAAGGACCGGTGTCAGCAAACTCTTCACCCTCTTGGAGAACAGGATCGTTTTCCTCAACAGCGTGTGCGAGGTCTTCCAACATGAGGTTTATGAGCTCGGGTATAGTACTTGCAATGGCTCCGTTAGGGGTGATGTTCTTGGGCAGAGTCCTAGTATGGGTAAGGTATTCCATGATTGGAGTGAACCGTAACTGGTTGACAAGATCTCGGGCAGTTGGGCGTAAGGCTCTCAGCTGCTCCCTAGTGATTTCATAATATCGAAGCTCCCTCCCTGGAATATCTTCTGGAAGAGGAGGGTTAGTTTCATTGTTTGTGACCTCCCCTTGGGGAGTTTGTGATGGGATGTTTGTTGTGTGCTGGGAGGCTGCCATTCAGCCCTCCTTCTAGCGCCAATTCTGTTGACGGGAAAATTTGTACGGCCAACAGTAGGGGATCTCCCCGGTAGAAAGTCCCAATTAGACCTTAAACCGTTTGGAGTAGGGATCCCGTCCGGGGTGTGGGTCCGGCTACCACTTAAGATGACTTCTCTTCGGTCTCAAAAGAACCTGTTTGAACCTGCGGACATACACTTATTCACATGATACAGAATACAAGATTAATGTGTTGAACACGAATCAAACACTATGCGTAGCAAGATTATAGATAAAGCACGTACACCTCAAGAGATGTCATTAGCAACACATCTTTTGTGGGGTAATGCTTGTATGGTAGTCTGATCACAAAAGAAATAGTTCTTTATGATAAGATACCTCTCCACTTCCTGAAAGATGAAACGAAATGCTAACAAAATAGTTCATTAACATTCATTAATAGAACAGATAATAAAATGAACATCATTGATACAACACGGATAGCCATAACGTATAAACGATGTCATGCAAAGAGCAGCTTCATTAATCATAGGATATTCTGAAATTGTTGAAGGAAATACACAAAGTGTTTATACAGCAAAACACATCATAACCATAGGGTATTTTAACAAGATTCTATATTCATATGCTCAAGTGTCAGATCTTTAAATACAATGCTTGTAGCTCCTGAGTTTCCCAAAAGAAAAAGCCTTTGTACAATGTCCCGTAGGAGTATTTATAATGCCAAAATTGTCTGTTGGGTTTCCTTGACTGTTCACCTTCTTGACTTTTGGGCTACCTTGCGACCAACTCCTTCTGCGACCTGGGTAGAAGATGCGACCTGCGACCTGTCCTGTTGTTGCGATTTGCGACCTGGTTCTTCTTGCTGCTCAGGACTTGCTGCTGCCGGGACGCGAACTGTTAATGTCAACCTGTTGGTCCCTAAGGAAATCCTGCCATGCCTGGTACTCTGCCGCTATGGGGGACACCAGGGGCACCTCCTCTTTCAACCTATACGCGCATTCCAAAGCGTTCGGTACTAGGGTCTCCCTCTTTGTGTCAGCTTGCACCTTTCGCGCGCGCCTCACCTCATCTTCTTTAGCTTCCTCTCCCTTTCCTGTTGGGCCTTTGCTTCTGCCTCCTTTTGTTTGGCGGATGGCGTTGACCCTGTGTTGATTCGAGATTTCTGGAGCATGGATGAAGAAGAAGCTCCTAACTGACGTCTTCTGTCTTCCAAGTTCTGATCATCCAAGTCTTCCTGGACCACGTCAACCCCGGAGCAAGCTGTCTTTCAGCATTATACCAGTTTCTCCTCTCATCTTCTGCTGGGCGTTCGAGATGCTGATAAGTCCACCTGAGGTTGGCTCTCCGGCAGTGTTCAGGGACCAATCTCTCTGGGTCATAGTTTCGGTGTTCAATTGCCCCCAGCTGATAACTTCTCATTGCGTCTGCTTCTGCTAGCACCTCCTTGAAGTCTTTAACCGTGAATGCACCAATAGTGAGGGGCAGAGTGGGCCATGGCTTCTTTTTTCCCTTAGACAAGATGTTGGAGAAACCATGTGACATCTGAAAGCACACCTCCTGCATTAGCATTTTGTCCGTCACGAAACGAGGCATAACATGTGGCGCCTTGTAAGTTCCAAAGACTCGGATGAAGGTGTACTCAGGGAAAGGGAACCAGTGCGCCACTTTAACCAGGGTCTTCTTGGCCCGCCATGACATGCAAGGGGCGTCTTGGCCAAATAAATGTCTGTACAGAGCGGGAAAAAATATTTGGGAGATCCGATCTATGTCCTGTTTGTATTTAGACTCCCAGAATACTTTAAGTTGTAGATGGATTGCGCGCGTGTTCTCGGGGTCCCAGTTGTGCTCCCAGCCGTCAAACTCTACTCGGGCGCACACCGCATCTAGTAGGTATGAAGCCATGTAAAATTCAGCAGGCATTCCTTCGTCCGGAGCCAATGCCGAGTTCAAGTTGGTCTGCAGCGACGTCATCAGTATGCCGGCCCAGTTAAAACGGGTCCCCTGTGTTGTCACATACTCCATAATAGTGGCCCAACTGCCGTTGAAAGTGGAGCAATCTGGGCGCCCGTAAAGCCTGCAGAGCATGGCAGAAACCAATTTATAAACTTTTCTTAGGCTTGCCACTGGGTATTCCTGGTTCTTTTTCACTTTGAACTTCTCGGGCTCCTCCCACCATTGTTTAATAGTATCGACGATCGGGACGGCGTGAGTAGCAGCCCATTCTCGAGTAAAGTGCTGGTTTGGGCGCGGCAGTGAATAATAAAGGTGTGCATCTGATCCTACCAGCGTAGTGAAAGCTCTGCCTTCACGATCTCTGATCACAAATTTCTCTGGGTCTGTCTTTTGTATTACCCAGTCTATGATCTCCGGACATGGGAATATGGCTGGATGTGCCCCCGCCAGATGTAGTTTGGACCTCTTTACCGCCAAGTATATTTCTCTGTCTGGGAGGTCTTCCGGAAATTCTTCTGGCAACTTGGCGAACTCCTGATAAATCTGGTACCACCTCATGCTGTCGTCTTTCAAAAAAGTACATAATGTATCTCGGAATATTGGGGGTGGGGACACCACCACCAGCTCATCAGTCTCTTCCGCTGTTCCCTTGTCCTTTCTCCGAGACCGCGGGGGCGCCATGTCACTAGAATCCGAGAGCACAGGTATGCACTCTATATCTTCACCTGTCAAATTCAGAAAAGAGTCCCACGATAAGAACGTCATGGCGAATAAAAATCAGTTACAATTCAGTGACAAAACCTAAATGCGTTAAAGCAAAACTGGACTGGTGAGTCGCTGGGTCGCAGATCACACAAACAGGGCCCGGGCGCGATCTTGCGACCTCGCGACCTGGCGACCTGAGGTCGCGGGGTCGCTAGGTCGCAGATCTACGAAAACAAAGGAAAGTGCGACCTGGCGACCTGGCGACTAGGTCGCTGGGTCGCAGGTCGCAAATCTGTAAAACTGGAGAAAATTGCGACTCTGCGACCTCGCGACTAGGTCGCTGGGTCGCAGGTCGCAGATTTAGCTTGCCGGGGGTTTGGTGTGCGCGGCCTTGAACCTTTTTGCCTCCTTTCTCTTGGGAATTTGCAAGGTTTCTGGGGCCAGGGAGAGCTGTGGCATGATTTTAAAGAAAAGGGGATGATGCCATGGGGTGAAAAGTATTAGTAAGCTTACGAGGTACTTGGTGCAATATGCACTGGGAAAAAATCTCGTAAAACATTAAATCATGGTCAAAAGACAATTTATAGGCTACAAGGGAGATGGGTTTAGTAAGAAAACATTAGAATGGAAACAAGTAGAAGAAATAGCAACTATAATGTGAAAAACTCGCCGCCTGAGTCAGCTGTGAGCGCTTTTCCTTACAAATCGCCGAATGTGAATAATGCGACCGCGACCCCTTTTATAGGAAGTCGCACGTGGCGGCCATTAATGGGCCGCCGGGTCGCGCATTCACAACCTGGCGTTTATATTCGGGAAGACCCAGTGACTGGCGACCGGGGTCATTGGTCGCAAAGGTCGCTAAGTCGCGATGGAATGATCACACTCACGACCCGGCGACCCGGGTCGCAAGGTCGCTGGGTCGCGATTTTCGCAAAATGACGTAATTAGCGACCTAGCGACCTGGCGACCTGGGTCGCAAGGTCGCTAGGTCGCAGTTTTCATGAGTTGATGTAATGTGCGACCTGGCGACCTAGCGACCTGAGGTCGCTAGGTCGCAAGGTCGCAATTTGCATGGATGTCTACTTTTGCGACTTAGTGACTTAGCAATTTCTCTTTAGTTCTAAGGGGCCCCAAAATTTTAAAAGGGTAGTCTTTTTTGGAGGGTGTTGTAAAGGTTACAAAAGGTTGTAATTGTAGGGATTCATTTTTCACTGTTGGAAACAGTCAAAGTACAGTATGTCTGTGAAAGACTTAATATATGTATATTTAAGAAATATAGCTTTTTCATTTGGAATTTACAAATGTTTTCATATTTCATACATATATGTTCAATGAATAGAGCTTGACTTCACAATCTGACATTATATATATAAATGTTATAAATCTAAATGACCTCTGGTCCGATCTATAAGCTGCCCTCTAGTGACTTCATTGAAAACTACCTTTGTCTATGTCCAAGCTTCTACCTTTTATTTTAGTACTAAAAATATTATTAGTACTAAGTTAGAAATAAAAATATTATTAGTACTAATTTATAAAAAGCAATCATTGATAGGAAATAGGTAGTAGTTACTTTTTCATGCTCATATTGATGCCAAAAATAAGCTAGGCATTTGTAACAGATCTAATCTACACAACAAATGCATATGCTCATGGGTCATCCTAGTAATTATCAATTGGTTACCATCATCAACACAAAAGTTGTTTTATTATAATTTAGATAGATTTAAACTACTACTATATAGCACATAAATTTCTAATTTTTACTTTGATTTAATTATATTTAAACTAAATTAAGCAATTTCCTAGATAATTTACATATTATAAACTTCTTTGACAATGTTCCTAGCTCATTGTTCAACTATGTCAACCAACGTTTCCAGATAATTGCTACATTACACACTTGTTTCCAATTCCTCAATTGTACCTAAGTATATATCTGATTACCTAGACTCACAAGAAAAATACCTCAATTTACCATTTACTAAAAAACCTAAATTGATTAGATTGTAAACCTTGACACTTTAAACTAAACTAAGCAACAACTTTATTAGAAAGCAAATGTTGAAATTCAAATTGCAACGGTCCTATATTTGCATTAAGCAACAAGTAGTAGCTACTCTGTCATACTTATATTGATGCCAAAAACAAGCTAAGCATATGTAGCAGATCCAATTGATTACCATCATCAACACAAAAGTTGTTTCACTATAATTTAGATAGATTTAAACTACTACTATATAGCACATAAATTCTTGTTTTTTACTTTACTTTAGCTATATTTAAACTAAACTAAGCGAAAAATTTATTACAAAGACAATCCTCATAGACATCCTTTAATTGAAATGGCAACATTTAGCAAATCCGCATAGACATGCTCAAACACAAATTGCAACAATTATTTCTAATTTAATTTAACTATACTTTATCACAAAACAAATCTTCATAAACATCCTCAAACTCAAATTGTAACACCTCTATGATTACATTAAGCAACATGTAATAGCCATAATAGCTATCCATAGACATTTTCCAACATCACATTGCAACATTGCTATATGTAAACTAAATGGCAGGTAGTCGCTACTTGTAGCCTTGTTTAAAGAATAGTCATGTATGTTTTAAATGGATTTCTATTGCTCATAATTTTAAAATAATAATAATTATAAACATTTTATCTAATTAACTATAGATAATACTCCTCTAATGCAAGCAATAAAGGTGTATATCTTATTTAAGGATGGTCAAAGTGAATCAAGGTGGATATCTTATTTTTTTAAAGATGAAGCATGTATGTTTTAATGATTATTATTTTAATTTAAAATAATAATAATTATAAACATTTTATCTAATTAACTATTATATGTATGTTTTAATTATTATTATTTTAATTTTTAAATAATAATAATTATAAACATTTTATCTAATTAACTATAGATAATAGTCATCTAATGTTCACCTTTTACGATGTATGCGGAAAATTCCGTTGTTTTTTGGACAAGGAACTCGCCTTTGTAACGATTTGAAAGTTAAAATCTACATAATTGTACATACTCCACTCGGGATTTGAACTCCGTGACCTCTCAATCTTGCGAGGAAACAATTGTATCCAATGGACCGTAGAATCTAAAATAAGAAACGATTTAGAGTTGATTGCTTGCTTTTTTCAATTGGCCAAAGGATATATATATATATATATATATATATACACACACACACACACACACACACACACCGGGCGATGCAATAATACACACAGCACAATGGCTGAGAAAAATGTTAAATATTGCTAATGCAACAACTTAGAGGTAGAATGGTGCAATTAACCACCCGTGATTATGCTAAAAGACTAGAGAAGCCACACCCTCATATTCCACATCAATGTGTGATATCCTCAGCCAATTGACCACAGTTGGACCATTTTTTTTTTAAACGCTAATAATAATAATTAAATAAATAAAGGGGCGTTGAGCACATGGTTTGGTTTTGGCCCCAGGAGGAAGAGAAACAAGAGAATGCCATGGATTTGGATTATCTTCTTTGGCATTTTAATTTAAGGCTTAAGAGAGCTTTCAAACAAGGGTTTCATGCGTGATCCTCAACCTAGCTTCGGTGGGATTCGATCTCACCCTAGGCTTCGGTGGTGGTACTTGAGATCACCCCAGTTGGCTCAATTTCTCTCTTTAATGGAAAAGGGTTATTCGCACTTATCATTTTTGGGGTTTAGGGGCACTTGTTTTCTTGCAGGGACAAGTCGACCTATGATCCATCCATCATGCAAAATTTAGGTCAAGGGATCACAAATTCCACTGATATGCTTAATAATAGGAGCAAAGAAGTCACCCATCCACCAGCTTTATAAGTCGTGCAGGAGATAAGGGACAGTGCGTGGAGAATCACGACAACATTGCAAGATTGGGGGCCAAGCGACCACCTAAATGGAACTACATCAGTGAGCATTCACGAGATCTTAATTGTAAACCACAAGGAAATATCGCAGGCTAGATATTATTTGTCGAGGTACGGGCATTAGTTGCAACTACTGAGGAATGAACAAAGGGGTATCAAACATCTGGGCATATTAGCTGAGCTCGATTGGATGGAAACCATTCTCGCACTTGTGAATCTTGTCATAGTGGGTTGGAGAAGGGTCAGTGTCGAAAGGAGATGAACAGCGACGCCTTCCTTCGATATTTTTGCCTCATCCTCAAGGGTTAAATCGAATTGAACACATCGCTGAGCCACTATATCTGGTGGGGCCGGTCATTTTGTTGGTTGACAGGTGTTGTCCTAGGTTAATAAGGCCGTAATTATCATTTTCAGATAACAATGTTGACGCTATTCAAATGGGTAATACTTGAGTTATATTGAATGGCATATTAAAGGTTGCACAAGCCCTAGATTATTTGTAAATCCTCCATTGTATAATGAAGCATTGCTCTTAAAGTCGAGAATCCACCCACTCTATCACAAATGACGTTGTCTTCCCTTAGCAAATCCACTGGGCAGTCATTGCTATTCACGCATCTAATTTCTTTGGTTGGTGCACATTCAACGACATTACCTTGTTTGATCGTGGGTAGTGTTAATTAATAAAGCTCGTGGCATTCCCTTATATCATATAATCTTAACTCTTGTATGGCTATTGAGTGCCTTAATTATCTCAAATATAATTCATGCCACTTCGTTGTATCCTTTGTATGGTGGTTTATCTAAATTCAATGAAAATGGAAGTTGGGTGATTAAAACAAAGGATTGTAAAGTATTTTTTTTCTTGTTCAATTATTATTTGGCCTATGGAATCTTACACAGTGTCTCGTCGCTTCCCCCGTGGTTGAAGAATGAAACAATGGAAGAGGAAATTGTTCATTATACATGACTTCGTAAGATGGTTTTGTTTTCCAAGTCGTCATATGGGATCCTGGGTCAGAGCTTGAACGGGGATTGGGTTTGTCTGGGCGTCTTGTAGTTTCCCTTGACTCATCCTACAAGTGTCTAACCTCGTGGTCTCAGCTCTCGAGTACAAGGGCAATCGCGGAGGTAATTCTGCCCTTTTGGGAATTTTATGTGGTCTTGGTTAATGTTTTCCTTGTGTGGTGTGAGAAACAATATGAGTAGTGGGTTTTGAGTCTGTGGTCCGTGGGTGGGTGGCTCTGGTGTAAGGGATGCCTCTAGCTTTGTGGGGGAAATTCAGTGTAGTTGGGAGATTTTTTCTCAACCTAGTGTGGTCAAAATTTCGGGATTTCTTGGCTCTTGGCATTCCAATGGCGTGGTGGCAATTTGAGGAGGGAGTGAAAGCAACGAACTGAGACGTCGTTGGTACTTCGGTTCAAGGTATTTTTGATCCAAGCATTTTCATTTATCTGTGTTTTCAATTTTTTCAATTTCGTTGATATCCAGGGCCCTGGGCTCCTCTTGTCTACTCGGGGAATTTTGTTGTTGTGTGAGGGTCGGGGCGTGTGTGGTTCAAGGTGTCTCTGCATAGGGTGGTCCTCGGTGGGTCTTTTCACATAGTATGTGGCCTTGGCAGGGGAGTCCATGAGGTGCAAGCAGCATAAATGATACGCCAATGTGGGTGTACTCGAGGAGGTGGTGGCCTCCATGGTCAGCAGGGTGCTCGGGCTAACAGGGCAGAGGAGATGAATGAGGATGAGGTGGGAGGCGATGTAGTGCATGCCCAAGCCCACTCTCGAGACCGCATAGAACAAATTCCCTCCCTTGGCATAATAGCTGAGAAATTGAGGGATATCTAGGCTAGGCAAGTCATCCTCTGCAAACATAGGTACATGGACCAAAACAAGATCATCGCCTACATCAAGATGTGTAGTACAATTAGATCCAGATTCTGGAGTAGTTGGCTTCGGTGAGATGCCACCAACGACACAATAATGAGAGACTAGATGAAATAGATGCGCATTTGGCTCACATTTACTATCATGTTAATGTAGGTCACGACCCTCTAGGTGATCAAGCTCAGAATCCCCCTCCTTTATATGAAAATTGTAGGTTGCTTTTTAGTTTTGTATATATTTTGGATTCTGGAACACTTAGCCATTTTGTCCATCAAATATATGTAATGAATGGGCACATCTCTTATGTTTTTATCTGACTCTCCTTGCTAACAAGTCTCGTCAAAGTGACATGGGGAGATTTAAAGGCCTTTGAAATCTAAGTTGTTTTTCTTTCGTAATTTAATGAAATTTCCTTTACCGACAGGGGCAAAAAAAGAAGAAGAAGAAGAAGAAGAAGAATTGCAATAACTTAAATATGATTTCAATAATTGAAGCCCCAAGGGTTAGCTCAATCGGTTGAGTCCTCGCTGTTAAGTACTTTGCTGGTTGGGAGGTCACAGTATCGAATCTCCTTGACGCAGACGGGGTTAGGCCTCGCGTGTAAGGCTAACGATAGATCCCCTCGAAAGGGTCTATCAAGATTTTCAGACTGTGGATGTAACTAGGTTCATGTGTGCAGGCACATGGATTCGTGAACCACCGTGGGAAAAAAAATGATTTCAATAATTGTTTTTTTTTTTTTTGTAAGTTTTGGTAGGACCACATCTTTACATTTTCATCAACAGTTCAGAGGTATCACCTTGTACTTTCTGGGGAAGGGAATTGAACTTGTGATCAGTGCCATAGCAACCCGCCTCATCACTAATTGTTTTAAAAATAAATAAATAAATTGATAAAATTGTTTTTTCAATATGTAAATTAGCAAAAATCAAATTAATCAAATAAGAATTAATCATATTTATAAAAAACATTTAAAAAAATTAATATTTTTATTACTATATGAAGTATATTATATTTTAATAATTTTAAAATATAAAATACATACCTTTAAACTATTAACATTATGGTTATTATATTATACTTCTTTAAAATATAAAAATATTAATGTTATATTAAATATTTCTAAAAATTTTTAAAAATCATTTAATAATTTTCAAATTAGTCATATCAATATAAAATTTTAACAACAAATATATAAATAAACAAATTATTAACATTGTCTCTATTTTATTATAATTTTCTAAAATATATAAAATATTAATTTTATATTAAATACATTTTTAAAATTCTATAATTAACTTAATAATTTCCAAATTAATCATATTAATATAACTTTTTACGAATAAAAATTAAAAAATCGTTGCAATTTCCATTATTCATTATATTTTCTAAATTAAAATTATTTGCATTATATTATATTTATAAAATAATATTAAATCTAAAATTTAATTTTAATTATAAAATAAACATATTTAAATAAAATTTCTTTGTTGGTTGGACCCATGGGATTTTAACTTCGAATCTCATGTTTTACATAGTACTTTATAACACAACAATTGTGAATTGAGCAACCTAGGGAAATTATTATTATTATCGTTGTTGTTGTTGTCATGTTATAATTCTCTCAAATGCAAAATATTAATGTTATATCAAAACAGGTTCAAACAATAGTTATAAAGATTAAATTGGTATTGACTATTGCATATTACATCCATTCATAATTTAAAAAAGGGAATTTTCTCATTTGTTGTTTTATACCAAGATTTTATTACACATATCCATGTATCATTTTAAGTATAGAGTTTGTCGAAGATGCTTAAGATTTTTCAATTTTTAGTAGTCATAAACCAAACTAATAACTAAGACATGATAATTAATGATTAGTAGTAATTATGTTATCAAATGATGTGGTGCTACTCAATTCAAATCTCATTGTCCATGTGCTATATATTTTGCAAAATTGGTAGAATAAACTTGGACTTGGTTGTTATGGCCTCCTCCTTACTAAACTGCATAAACTAAGGCCAAATGAAATTTCACTCTATGAATTTCTTTGTAGAGCTCACGAACTTGGTTCCTCTAGTTTTGCATAATATCCACCAATGTGTTCATCTAGGTTGATTTCATGTTGAGATTTAAACTGAGAGAAACAATTTCCATTTGGCCATTGATTTTCGTGGTCTCCTACTCCAATTCCAAGGTCTTTCCACATCCCATTTGGTTTCCATAGTCCCGTCAACAGAAAGCTTCAATAGGAGGATATGTATCAACACAAATCAAGTAGGCACAAAGACTCTATATAAAAGAGATGTAGAATCTATCAACTGCACAAGGGAGCAAGGTGGAAAGATAACCACGACCTTCACAGACATCGTAGGCTCAAAATCATCTTTGGTAAAGGTGGAATTGAGAAACACGACCATGTAATAATAATGCACTTCATCCCTAACATCTTTGCACAATCCTTTATAGTATCCATCTAGGATGGTCCCTTGTCTTACGTGCAAGGAAATGGATGCATTCTGAAATCGAAACCGTAGTGCCCCGCTCTCGTTTGAATGAGATAAACCCTCCACTCCACTCCAATGCATTGATATTAATCACAAATTTCATCTCTAAACACAAATTAAAACCCTCCCGCTTCACCCTCATCCCTAATTGACCCGCCCAGTCCCTCACCCCAACCTACTTTGTTGCTCGCTCACAACGCCGCGTTCTCCCAACTCGCCGCTCTCACACAATTTTCCATCCCGTAAACAACTCCATTTCAAGAGATTTAACTTTCTCCGGTGGGCCCACCATACGTGCACCTCGCACTCGCTCCCGCACGCGCTTACGGCACGCTCCCTAACGGCTATGTTTATTTTATTTTATTTATATAAACGTAAAATATATGACTCGCTTTATTTTTATTTTTTTATAAAAATGTAAAATATAGAAAGGTTTCCTTTTTTCTTATAAATGTAAAATATAAAAGTGCTTAAGCATATATTTCATCAGTTATTATTAATTTGTTGTTATCTTTTATTATTAATTCATTGCTTAACTTAGCCCACTTCCTCAACCAAAAATATATCACTCCAAATTGCATACATACTCACTCTTCTACATTTTGTCAAAAGCATATCACTTTTCCATATTAAGAGTATACCTTCACTCGAATGAATTAGAGTGTAAGTGAATCTAGGTGTATATCTTAATTACGGATGGTCAAAGTGAATCAAGGCGGATATCTTATTTAAAGATGAGACATGTATGTTTTAAATGGATTTCTATTGCCCAAAATTTTAAAATAATAATAAGTATAAACATTTTATCTAATTAACTATAGATAATACTCCTCTAATGCAAGTGAATCCAGGTGTATATCTTATTAAAGGATGGTCAAAGTGAATCAAGGTGGATATCTTATTTAAAGATGAACGATGTATGTTTTAAGTATTATTATTTTAATTTTAAAATAATAACAATTATAAACATTTTATCTAATTAACTATTATATGTATGTTTTAATTATTATTATTTTAATTTTAAAATAATAATAATAATAATAAACATTTTATCTAATTAACTATAGATAATAGTCATCTAATGTTAAGCTTGTGGTGTATATGAGACTCGCTTGTTTTTGGGACAAGGTACTCGCCTATGTGCAGCGATTTGACAGTTAAAGTCTACAGAACTGTACATACTCTACTCCACTCTGGATTTGAACCTGTGACCTCTTACGAGGAAACACTTGTATCCAATGGACCAGAGAATAATAAGAAACAATTTAGAGTTGATTGCTTGCTTTTTTTCATTTGGCCAAAGGATTATATATATATATATATATATACAATCAGTCCATGCAATAATACACACAGCACAATGGTTGAGAAAAATGTTAAATATTGCTAATGCAACAACTTAGAGGCTAGAATGGTGCAACTAACCACCCGTGATTATGCTAAAAGACTAGAGAAGCCACGCCCTCATGTTCCACATCAATGTGTGATATCCTCAGCCAATTGACCACAATTGGACCAATTTGTTTTTAACAATAATAATAATAATTAAATAAATAAAGGGGTGTTGAGCACATGGTTTGGTTTTGGCCCCAGAAGGAAGAGAAACAAGAGAATGCCATGGATTTGGATTACCTTCTTTGGCATTTTAATTTAAGGCTCAAGAGAGCTTTCAAACAAGGGTTTCATGCGTGATCCTCAGCCTAGCTTCGGTGGGATTCGATCTCACCCTAGGCTTCAGTGGTGGTCCTTGAGATCACCCTAGTTGGCTCAATTTCTCTCTTTTATGGAAAAGGGTTATTCGCATTTATCATTTTTGGGGTTTAGGGGCACTTGTTTTCCTATAGGGACAAGTCGACCTATGATCCATCCATCGTGCAGAAGTTAGGTCGAGGGGTCACAAATTCCACTGATATGCTTAAGAATAGGAGCAAAGAAGTCACCCATCCACCAGTTTATATGTCGTGCAAGAGATAAGGGACAGTGCGTGGAGAATCACGACAACATTGCGAGATTGGGGGCCAAGCGACCACCTAAATGGAACTGCATCAGTGAGCATTCATGAGATCTTAATTGCAAACCACAAGGAAATATCGCAGGCTGGAGATTATTTGCCGAGGTACGGGCATCAGTTGCAGCTACTGAGGAACAAACAAAGGGGCATCAACCATCTGGTTGTATTAGTTGAGCTTGATTGGATGGAAACCATTCTCACACTTGTGAATCTTGTCTTAGTGGGTTGGAGAAGGGTCAGTGTCGAAAGGAGATGAACGACGACGCCTTCCTTAGATAGTTTTGCCTCATCCTCAAGGGTTAAATCAAATTGAACACATCACTGAGCCGCTATATCTGGTGGGGCCGGTCATTTTGTTGGTTGACGGGTGATATCCTAGGTTAATAAGGGTGTAATTATCATTTTCATATAATAGTGTTGACGCTATTCAAATGGGTAACACTTGAGTAATATTGAATAGCATATTAAAGGTTTCACAAGCCCTAGATTCTTTGTAAATCCTCCATTGTATAATGAAGCATTGCTCTTAAAGTCAATAATCCATCCACTCTATCACAAACAACATTGTCTTCCCTTAGCAAATCCACTGCATCGTTATTCACAATCGAACCCTTTGGTTTGGCATAATTGATCAACATTACCTTGTTTCATGGTGGGTAGTTTTAATTAATAAAGCTCGTGCCATTCCCTTATATCATATAATCTTAACTCTTGTATGGCTATTGAGTGCTTTGATTATCTCAAATATAATTCATGCCACTTCGTCATAGTGTTTTATGGCTTATCTAAATTCAATTAGAATAGTTAACATAAAACAGTATTTGTAAAGTATTTTTTTTTCTCGTTCAATTATTATTTGGCCTATGGAATCTTACACGTTGTCTCGTCGCTTTCCCGTGGTTGAAGAATGAAACCATTATTAAAAAATTATCATAAAAAATTGAAATTATTAAAAATATTTTAAAAATATGTTTCACCAACTACACGTGAAACAAATTTATTTATTTTTTTAATTATTTTGAAAGAAATAAAAAATTTCATTAATGCTCGATGACATTATTCAAATTCAATAAAATTTTATGATAAAATATTCAAATTAAAATTATATCAAAAATATTAATTAAATGTAAGTATTCTTTTTAATCAAGTTCACTTAATTTTATGACAAAACATCTAAATTAAATTATATGGTATATAACAAAATTAATTAAAGTTATGAAATTTCAATTTCAATTAAAATATGAGGAAAAAAACTGAAATTATTAAAAATATTTGGAAAATATATGCTAGCAAACAAGTTTATTTATTTTTAAATATTTTGAAAGAAATAAAAAAATTTCATTAGTGTTTAACAAGGACTTATCATTACTTGAGATTTTATGATAAAATATTCAAATTAAATTATATCACAATATTAATTAAATTGAAGCATTCTTATAATTGAAGTTCACTTTCAATTTTTTGATAAAACATTCAAATTAAGTTATATGATATAACAAGTAATCTTTTAATTAAAGTTCGTGAAAAAAATTGAAATTATTAAAAATATTTTAAAAGATGTGCTAGCAACTAGAAACAAATTTTTCTTTTTGGGAAATAAAAAATTCTCATTGATATTTAAAAAGTGTTTATCATCTTTCTAATTATCCCAGGAAAATTAGAAGATTAAGACTAAAATAAATCAATTTGAAAAGAAATTTAAAATATGTGCAAGCAATTATAACTGCAAACAATCTTTTTTTTTAATTATTTTGAAAGAAATAAAAAAAAAATTATATTTCTAATTATCCTAGGAAAAACAGAAGATTAAGGCTAAAATAAATCAAATTGGCTGTAATTCAAAATCATTTTATTTTATATTTATTTTTAATGAAATAGAAAATTAAAAATTATATTATAAGCACTTAAATTTATAAAACTAATTCATTGCAAATGATAAACCCAAAGTAATGTTTATGAAACTAATTTAATAAAAATATAGTCCTAAAAATCTACTATTAATTTTCTAAATCATTAAAACTTGTACATTGCAAAACATCTATGTTCAATTTAAATTATTTTCAAAGAATTGATACCTATTGAATTAAATAAATTGTAATGGGAATAGATTTTATAAAAAAATAATTTATATGGTTTCAAATTTAATGTATATGAAATTAAAATTTTGATAATGTAAAATTTAAGCCATGAAATTTGGATAATCTGAATGTAGAAGTCATTTATTCATCCACAAAGTATGTATTTGAGAAAATTGAAGAGTTATAAAGTTTTAGTTATGAAATTAGCATAATCTAAATATTTTGAATCCATTTATGCCTTTTTTATTTATTGTTAGATTCTGACCAAATTGTTATAATTCAAGTGTACCAATAAATTGCTTATAAATTGAAGGAAAACACATTTATAAAATAAAAATGTTTTCTCTAAAATTAAATAAAAGTAGAAGAACCTCATAAAATGTAAAAACCTTCAGTTGCACAACTAACAAACTAAAAAAAAAAAAAAAAAAACCAGCTATAAAATAAAATAAACCTTTGTGGGTTGAAAAAAACTAATAGAAAGTAAAAAAAGAAAAACCCCAAAGATGGCTATTAACCATTAGTTAGTGTTAAAGGTTCAATGACTAACCATGAAAGAGTTAATTACTTGATAAGCTTATGCATTTGAATCCAGCATAAGCCCAATGATTTAGATAGTAACTTATAATGTCCTAGCAAAAATTGATTTATAGTTTGTTTTTCAAAGTTAATTTGTGTAAAACTGATGTGTTGAAATATATATTAAAAAAAAATTGATAAAAAAAAGAAGCAGATACGAAAAATCAAAATCACAGTGAGTGAATAAACTCACACAAAAAGGGAAGAGAAACAAGGAGGCTCCCAATTATCATAACTCTCCTTGAGGACTATTAATCCCTTACTGAAAATAATTTCAATATTAATATTACAAATACACACAAAATATATCCATCCTGTCACACATTAAAAACAAAAACAATGTTAACAATGCTAATGTTAGATTGAAATGTAACAATAAATACTTTTGCAAAAAAACATACAAGATCTAATCCAAATCACTATATCTTTCCATATTCCAGTGCGCTGTGTTTTCTACATCTACATCTACAAAAGGCAATATGTATATGTTTATGATGGGACTGATTCTACTACAAGCAAATAATTACCCCTAAAGATTATGGAACCCTTAGAACGAAACTGGAACGACAAAAGTAAAACAACAATATTTCACACCATCTCTGATGGCTTTGGCTTTTGGCTTTTGGATTTGCCCAAAACATCTGCCATTTAGGTTTCATCCACTCTAACATCAATTCCAAGAAATTACTTTGAAATACAGTCATCATCCAAATAAAATCGAAGATCAGAATTATTAAAATGAAAAAAAAAACATACAAGCAAAGCAGAGCACAACATCTAGATTAGATTTTGTTTTTAGTATTGTTCAGAATGTGTATTTCACTGGTAAATCAAATATAAAAAATGTATGGCAAATCCAACGCTCAATCATTGGAGGAGCGGAGAGAATGAATGTACTTTGACTCGGTGGGTTTCAAGGATTGGGGGCAATACAAGAGTGGCTCTTGTACACGTCATAACACACAAAATATACATTCATATTCATATTCAGCACACACATTAACTCAACAGTCTTAATATCCAAAGGAAAGAAATTATTAAGACTCGCCCAACCCAAATTATTAAGAAATCTGAAGACCTGCTACTTCTTTGATACGCTACTCGACCCAACGTGTGCATATTCAGGGGGCTACCACTTTTTTCTATAGATTAACAATAAGCAATATGAACCTATACATAAAAGTAATGAGAATGAGCAAGTGGAAAAGGTACTTCCACACAAGGGAGGGAGGGAGTGATTCGTTCTTCTCCTCTAGAAACTTGTAGTCTCTGCACATAAATTGTTTGAAAATTGTGCAATTCTTTAAAAAATTAAAGCGCGATCTTTAAAAAGATAACCCAAAAAAAATTAAAATCAAAGACATGAACCAAATAGTTTTAGGGTAGTGATACAATAAAACTAATTGACAAGCCATGGCCACCTACAAGTTCAACTGAAAATTAGTAAATATTACATAATGGCCCTTGTCATGATTGGGAAAGCACGCACTCACTAACTGCACATTGAAACCTCAAACCCTCAAATCAAAGCAGTATGAGAACGGGAAATAAAAACCATATTACACCCACTTAAACTACCCGGATCTAAATGCAATATAAAACCTCCAATCCTTACACAAATTGTCTTTGGAATTTAAAAAGAAAACATGAAAGTGAAACTGTCACTGCAACTGCAATTTAAAAAAAGAAGACAGAAGAGGTCAAAATAAAAGCTATTAGACAAATTGTATATGAAATTAGAACTTAAATTTTAAGAGAAGGAAGAATTAAAAGTATCTTATACCCATTTTAACACGAGAATTGATACAGTGGGCAGTGTTATAACAGGGCTTTGTAGACCTGGCTTCCAAGTGTATCTAACCACTTTTCCAGGTTGTTATCCTTCGAGAGCTAGGCATATTCAAGGGTTGATTATGAAAATACTAATTCAACAACACTATCATATATTGTGCCAATCAACTCACTTGAGATGTGGTGCCAAACAGACCAAAATTCTTTGGCACGGGACGGAGAACTTGGATATCCACTTGAAAGAATCAGAACAACTCAACTATATTCTATACCATGTAAGAGAATGCAACAGAACATAAACTTAACTCTTATTTGCATTACAACGAACACATATTTATATACATTTGAGAGGCTTCTCGATTCCTGAATGTCAGTGGAGATAGCTTCTCCGAGAAGCTAAACGAACACTCAAGAAGCTCTGAGACAGTTCCTGCATTGAATGAAGTCGGCGCATTGGTTGGAATTAATGTATATCCAACACTCCCCCTTAATTCCAACCATATACAGACACACTATACATGAGACACAAACATACTCTTAATTGACATGCCTGCTGGTCTAAGTCCAATCACAACAACTAAGCGAACGAAAACCTTCACAATTACTTAATGCACAACGCTCCTTCAACTCCTTCAACTCAGATCCGGCCTCACTAAGACATTACCGCATCTTTTTACATCACCGAACATGATCGAACTACCTGGGGCCATTTGCAAACATTGTTTCATCTTCACCTTTCTCGCCATAAGATAGTGGTGAAGTTTCTCCTTTCTTGATTGCAAGTTAATATTCTTTCCATTCACCATTGTTGGAGGTTTTTGGGATTTACACTTGTCCTCAATGCTTGCCATTTCTTCAATTTTTATTGTTTTTTCCTCACTATCAATATCTGCACACTCTTCTTCAAAGAGTCTATTAACTTTCTTCAGTTCATCAACTATTATCAAGTCTTCTACAGCTTCATGAGTTGTTATTGGATCCTCCACGATTTCGCTCTCTGCAATATGTAGATCTTCATCTTTCATAGTTGGTTGATTTGTGTCTTCAACCTCTTTAATCAACTCTGTTGTTACAAACATTTCATCCTGCATTTGATTTGTAGATGGAGATAGGCATATCTTCTCACCAAACAACAACTCATCAATGAGTTGCTTTTCATGCATCAAACATAACCATTCTTCATTAGATACATAATTCTCATCATATTTGACTTCACAAGTTTTTGCATCACAGGGAATTTCTTGACTATCACATCCTACTTTATTGTCAGCTACACACATACTTTCAGTCTTGATCCTAGTTATGATGCTTTCAACACATTCACTATTTTTAGCAACAATTTCATTTACTTCACCTTTCTCACTCCACTTCATGCTAAACTTCATTTCAAGAATATGCCAAAACATTTTTGGATCAAATATTTCACCAAATTCATTTAAAATGCTTTACAAGATGTTTTCATCTAGAGCTGATATAATGAGAAACAATGCTATTGCACGTTTACTTTTATCTGAGGGATTTATAGAAGTATCTTGAACAAATTTCCATCCTAGTAGTCCCTCCATTTTAATAGCCCAAAGTCAAAATTTTTACCTGAGAATAAATGCAACACTGGCATTAATTGCCTCAATATTGCATCAATGTCTTCAAGTTCAAATTCTTTCCGCTGATCCAAATCTAAATCTGTATTTGGATTTATGTCTTCATTATGGATTGATTCCATATCCCACAACAATGCATATTCTTCTGCAACTTCTACTTTTTGATCCTTTCTCTTGATATTTTTGAGTTCTCTTCGGAACTCTTTGAGTCTTTTCTGTCGACCCATTGCTCCAATGCATACCAGACTTCACACCAATGATTCAAGCCCCACTATGGGCGCCACACTTTCTACACTTCACAAACAGTGAGCAATTTTTAGTCAACACACAGTGGATTTCTCCTTGGCCATGCTGCACAGCGGAGTCCTCAGGATTCGGCCTCCTCCAATGAGCTCCAATCGGCTCCACACAAATTCACACGATTGTGCCCATCTTGGTGTCCTCCACATACAGCTGCACAACGCTGCTTTACATCAACGAGCACACATGAGCACACAACGTTCCCCTTCAGCTCGTTCACACCTCGGCCTCCACGGAGCTCAACAAAATACTCAATACAACACAACGGCTCTCCACAACGAGCTAACAGTTTTTCACACAGCTCCTCATGGAGCACTCTCAACTCACCTGGCATTTAGCTCTCACTGAGCACACAGCTCCTCAAAACATAAACAACTGCAGGCACTCACCCCTGCAACACTACCCAAGCCTAGAAACTATCAGATCTGACATGAAAGAGAATGCTACAGAACATAAACTTAACTTCTTATTTGCATTACCAAGAACATATATTTAAGAACCTTCTGAGGTTCATTGTCAGTGGAGATAGCTTCCTTAGCTAAGTGATTTCTCCTGGAAACTCCATTTTGTCAGCGGTGGTTGGTTGAAATTACTATTCTCCAACAACACTTGCTACTGGTGAACCTATGCCTCTCTCTGTATGGGCTTCCTCTACCATCTGTTGCCTTCAGTATTCACCATTTTTCCCTTCTTCCTGCATTGCCTTGAGCATTCACTATTTTGGCCTTCTTCCTGCATTCGCTCATAAAATTAACATTAATATGGCACAATAGAACCCAAAAAAACTGAAACTAAGATTTATCTCTGGAAAATAAATGTACCACATCCTCCATGGCCGTTGTAGCCCAGCGATACCCACTACTTATTCCTCCATGTCTCTTATATTCTGTAAACATAGCACCTTCCCTCTTTACCCAGCAGAGCAGCGCAAAGCAAATCAAATCAAGCCCTCTGAAGTAAAAATAAATGGGAAGTGGGAAGCAAAGCAAATCAAGCCCTCTGGAGGAAAAATAAATGGAAAGTGAAATTCCACGAAATACAAAATATAAAAGTGAAATCCCACAAAAATAAGTCAAAGAAGACAAACACACGGAAAATCCAAAAAAATTAAAAAATCAGATGGAAACCTAAAAAATAAAAGCACGGCCATGTTATACTCCAGAGAAACAAACACCAAACATTCAACTTGCAAACGTCCATTCAAGGGTTTAATTTGCCGTGCTCTGCCTATAATCCATTCTACTCGAATCAAATTAGTGGGCAAACTTATCTGCTCTGCTTACACTCCACTCCAATGCATTGAGATTATCGGGTAAATCTCCAATCTCTTCAAATAACAAACTAAAACCCTCTGCTCACCTCATCCGTAATTGACCCGTTGAACCTCAGCCCAACCTAGTCTGCCGCTCGCTCTTCACAACGCTGCATTCTCCCTACTCTACTGCTCTCTCACAATTCAAAATACCAAAAACAACTACATTTCAGTAGATTTAACTTCCTTCTTTCTGGTGGGCCCACCATATTGTACACCTCCCACTCACTCCCGGGACACGTCATGCACACTCCCCAACAGCTATGTTTTTTTTATATAAATGTAAAATATATGTCTGCCTTTATTTTTATTTTTTCTTATAAATGTAAAATATAAAAGTGCTTAAGCATATATTTCATCAGTTATTATTAATTTGTTGTTATCTTTTATTATTAATTCATTGCTTAACTTAGCCCACTTCCTCAACCAAAAATATATCACTCCAAATTGCATACATACTCACTCTTCTACATTTTGTCAAAAGCATATCACTTTTCCATAGGAGTTGCTTTAGTGCCTTTTGAAGTTTCACTCAAAATAATCCGTGAAATTTTCTTTTTGAATTAAAACTACTTGTTGATTCAAACTGGTTTTTCTTTTTTGACTCTCATATATGCCAGAATTTAAATTTCAAAAACCCTAAGGCACTTCTGACAGTAAAGTTAGGCAATCAAACTTCTTTTCAATAAATTCATGAATTTAGAGAAATTACACCGTAAAATGTCACCGTAAAGCCTTCTCAAAAGTCGCACTAAAGACTACTTCCTGCTTTTCCATATTAATAGTATATCTTCACTCGAATGAAAGAGAAGCGGTATATCTTAATTACGGATGGTCAAAGTGAATCAAGGCGGATATCTTATTTAAAGATGAGACATGTATGTTTTAAATGGATTTCTATTGCCCAAAATTTTAAAATAATAATAAGTATAAACATTTTATCTAATTAACTATAGATAATACTCCTCTAATGCAAGTGAATCCAGGTGTATATCTTATTAAAGGATGGTCAAAGTGAATCAAGGTGGATATCTTATTTAAAGATGAACGATGTATGTTTTAAGTATTATTATTTTAATTTTAAAATAATAACAATTATAAACATTTTATCTAATTAACTATAGATAATAGTCATCTAATGTTAAGCTTACGGTGTATATGAAATTCAATTACTTGATTACAATGCCTTCCTATAAGTAACGATTTGGATAGCTAAAAATCACAAAATTGTACATACTCCACCCTGATTTGAACCTTCCTGTGGACCTCTTACGAGGAAACACTTGTATCATGTATCCAATGGACCAAGAAATCTAAATAAGAAACAATTTAGAGTTGATTGCTTTCTTTTTCTCATTTGGCCAAAGGATTTTATATATACAATCACCCATGCAGGTCAATACACACAAATATCAATGCTGAGAAAATGTTAAATAATGCTAATGCAACAACTTAGAGGCTAGAATGGTCCAACTAACCACCTGTGATTATGCTAAAAGATTAGAGAAGCCACACCCTCATGTTCCACATCAATGTGTGATATCCTCAGCCAATTGACCACAATTGGACCAATTTTTTTTTTAAACAATAATAATAATAAATAAATAAATAAATGGGAATTAAGCACATGGTTTGGTTTTGGCCCCAGGAGGAAGAGAAACAAGATAATGCCATGGATTTGGATTCTATTCTTTGTCATTTTAATTTACCGCTCAGGAGAGCTTTCAAACAAGGGTTTAAGCCGTGATCCTCAGCCTAGCTTCGGTGGGATTCGATCTCACCCTAGGCTTCGATGGTGGTCCTTGAGATCACCCTAGTTGGCTCAATTTCTCTCTTTTATGGAAAAGTGTTATTCGCACTTATCATTTTTGGGGTTTAGGGGCACTTGTTCTCTTGCAGGGACAAGTCGACCTATGATCCATCCATCGTGCAAAATTTGGGTCGAGGGGTCACAAATTCCACTGATATGCTTAAGAATAGGAGCAAAGAAGTCACCCATCCACCAGCTTTATAAGTCGCGCAGGAGATAAGGGATAGTGCAGGAGAATCACGACAACATTGCGAGATTGGGGGCCAAGCGACCACCTAAATGGAACTGCATCAGTGAGCATTCATGAGATCTTAATTGCAAACCACAAGGAAATATCGCAGGCTGGAGATTATTTGCCGAGGTACGGGCATCAGTTGCAGCTACTGAGGAACAAACAAAGGGGCATCAACCATCTGGTTGTATTAGTTGAGCTTGATTGGATGGAAACCATTCTCACACTTGTGAATCTTGTCTTAGTGGGTTGGAGAAGGGTCAGTGTCGAAAGGAGATGAACGACGACGCCTTCCTTAGATAGTTTTGCCTCATCCTCAAGGGTTAAATCAAATTGAACACATCACTGAGCCGCTATATCTGGTGGGGCCGGTCATTTTGTTGGTTGACGGGTGATATCCTAGGTTAATAAGGGTGTAATTATCATTTTCATATAATAGTGTTGACGCTATTCAAATGGGTAACACTTGAGTAATATTGAATAGCATATTAAAGGTTTCACAAGCCCTAGATTCTTTGTAAATCCTCCATTGTATAATGAAGCATTGCTCTTAAAGTCAATAATCCATCCACTCTATCACAAACAACATTGTCTTCCCTTAGCAAATCCACTGCATCGTTATTCACAATCGAACCCTTTGGTTTGGCATAATTGATCAACATTACCTTGTTTCATGGTGGGTAGTTTTAATTAATAAAGCTCGTGCCATTCCCTTATATCATATAATCTTAACTCTTGTATGGCTATTGAGTGCTTTGATTATCTCAAATATAATTCATGCCACTTCGTTGTATCCTTTGTATGGTGTTTTATCTAAATTCAATGAGAATGGAAGTTGGGTGATAAAAACAAAGGATTGTAAAGTTTTTTTTTCTTGTTCAATTATTATTTGGCCTATGGAATCTTACATAGTGTCTTGTCACTTCCCCCGTGGTTGAAGAATGAAACCATGGAAGACGAAATTGTTCATTATACATGACTTTGGAAGATGGTTTTGTTTTCCAAGTCGTCATATGGGATCCTGGGTCAGAGCTTGAACGAGGATTGGGTCTGTCTTGGCATCTTGTAGTTGCCCTTGGCTCATCCTACAAGTGTCTAACCTCGTGGTCTCAACTCTCGAGTACAAGGGCAATCGTGGAGGTAATTCTACCCTTTTGGGATTTTTATGTGCTGTTGGTTAATGTTTTCCTTGTGTGGTGTGAGAAACAATATGAGCAGTGGGTTTTGAGTCTTTGGTCCGTCGGTGGGTGGCTCGAGTGTAAGGGAGGCCTCTGGCTTTGTGGGGGAAAGTCAGTGCAGTTGGGATAATTTTTCTTGACCTAGCGTGGTCAAACTTTCGAGGTTTGCTTGTCTCTTGGCATTCCAATGGTGTGGTGGAAATTTGAGGAGGGAGTGAAAGCAACGAACCGAGACGTCGTTGGTCCTTGGGTTCAAGGTATTTTTGATCCACACGTTTTCATTTCTTTGTGTTTTCATTTTTTTCAATTTCGTCGATATCCAAGGCCATGGGCTCCTCCTGTCTCTTAGGGGAATTTTGTTGTTGTGTGAGGGTCGGGACGTGTGTGCTTCAGGGTGTCTCTGCATAGGGTGGTCCTCGATGGGTCTTTTCACAGAGTGTGTGGCCTTGGCAAGGGAGTCCATGAGGTGCAATCGACATAAATTATACGCCAACGTGGGTGTCCTCGAGGAGGTGGTGGCCTCCGTGGGCAGCAAGGTGCTCGGGCTAACAGGGCAGAGGAGATGAACAAGGATGAGGTGGGAGTCGATGTAGCGCATGCCCAAGCCCACTCTCGAGACCGCAGAGAACAAATTCCCTCCCTTGGCATAATAGCTGAGAAATTGAGGGATATCTAGGCTAGGCAAGTCATCCTCCGCAGACATATGTACGAGGACCAAAACAAGATCATCGTCTACATCAACGATGTGCAATACAATCAGAGCCAGATTCTGGAGTAGTTGGCTTTGGTGAGATGCCACCAATGACACAACAATGAGAGACTAGATGAAATAGAGGCACATTTGGCTCACATTTACTATCATGTCAATGCAGGTCACGACCCTCTAGGTGATCAAGCTCAGAATCCCCCTCCTTGATATGAAAATTGCAGGTTTCTTTTTAGTTTTGTATATATTTTGGATTCTGGAACACTTAACCATTTTTTTCATGGAATATATGTAATGAATGGGCACATCTCTTATGTTTTTATCCGACTCTCCTTGCTAACAAGTCTCGTCAGAGTGACATGGGGAGATTTAAAGGCCTTCGAAATCTAAGTTGTTTTTCTTTCATAATATGATGAAATTTCCTTGACCGACAAAAAAAAAAAATTGCAATAACTTAAATATGATTTCAATAATTGAAGCCCCAAGGGTTAGTTCAATCGGTTGAGTCCCCACTATTAAGTACTTTGCCGGTTGGGAGGTCACAGGATCGAATCTCCTTGACGCCCACGGGGTTAGGCCTTGTGTGTAAGGCTAACGATAGAACCCCTCCAAAGGGTCTATTAAGATTTTCAGATCGTGGATGTAACTAGGTTCATGTGTGCGGACTCATGGATTCATGAACCACCGTAGAAAAAAAAAAAATGATTTCAATAATTTAAATAAAAACAAAAAAACAAAAACAAAAAAAAAACTTGATAAAATTGTTTTTCTATATGTAAATTGGTGAAAATCAAATTAATTAAATAAGAATTAATCATATTTATATAAAAATTTTAAAATATTGTATTTTAATAATTGTAAAATTTAAAATACATACATTTAAATTGTATTTTAATAATTGTAAAATATAAAATAAATTTAAAATATAAAATACATACATTTAAATTATTAACATTATGATTATTATATTATACTTCTTTAAAATATAAAAATATTAATGTTATATTAAACATTTCTAAAAAAAAAAATTATAAAAATCAATTAATAAATTTCAAATTATTCATACCAAAATAAAATGTTAACAACAAATATATAAATAAACAAATTATTAACATTATCACAATTTTATTATAATTTTATAAAATATATAAAATATTAATTTTATATTAAATACATTTTTTTTAATTATATAATTAACTTAATAATTTTCAAATTAATCATATCAATGTATCTTTTTACAATGATTGCAATTACCATTATTTCATCATATTTTCTAAATTAAAAGTATTAGCATTATATTATATTGATAAAATTATATTAAATCTAAAATTTAATTTTAACTCTAAAATAAACATATTTAAATAAAATTTCTTTGTTGATTAGACCTGGGATTTTTAACTTCGAATCTCATGTTTAACATAGTACTTTGTAACACAACAATTGTGAAGTGAGCAATCTAGGGAAATTATTATTATTATTGATGTTATATTATAATTCTCTCAAATGCAAAATATTTATGTTATATCAAAATAGGTTCAAACAATAATTATAAATATTTATTTGGTATTGACTATTGCATATTACATCCATTCATAATTAAAAAAGAAGAAGGGCATTTTCTCATTTGTTGTTTTATACCAAGATTTTATTACACATATCGAGGTATCCTTTTAAGTATAGAGTTTGTTGAAGATGCTTAATATTTTTCAATTTTTAGTAGCATAAAAAAAATTAATAATTAAGACATGAAAAGTAACGGTTAGTATTAATTATGTTATCAAATGGTGTGGTGTTACTCTATTCAAATCTGGTTGTCCAGGTGCCACAGATTTTGCATA